>UELU01108812.1:0-18928 GCA_900490025.1 Megastigmus dorsalis
CTTACATGTAGAGTGTCACTCTTTGAAATTTGAAGCAGGTTATGTAATGGGAGTTTGAATACACAATTAATGAAATAAACAAATATTACGGTACGCACGCTTTTTATAAATGTCAACGATGTAAACGGCCTATCTACAACACTAACTCTTAATAACCTGCACGTACCTAACATAAATAACGCTTTTTATACGCAACTTTTCGCATACTCGGTATTTGTCAAATCGTTCTTATATACTAATCGACCATAATTCTTGCCACTTGCGGGAAAGTCGATACGCCATCTACATTTAGACGAATTCAGTATCATGATTAGCGATAAGTATGCGATTCCTCTCAAATCTCGATATCACGTACTTTTTTTTATAATTTCACTTTGTGGCGAAACAAAAACGCCGCAACACATACCTTATGCTAACGACCGCAACGACGCGTGTTCAGCGATTTTTACGCGCCATTGGAGAGTCATAACCTAACCAGGCGCCAACTTAACCAGACAATTGATGTAGAACATATCAAACAGGAAAATACTTTATACTATGTTCTGTATTAAAACTTCTTACGTTCAGATGTTTATTTTTAAAAATGACACTTTTTGATATGTGTGTAATAATTTTTACTATGTTACAAAATAAAAATTATACTATGCTATAATAAGAATTGATAAAATTTGTTTCAAATATTATTGTAACCAATATTTATAATGTTAAGTAGTACTTTTTATTCGATGTTGTAATATCTTTAATAATTAGTAGTTTCAAAAATTATTAAAAATGTATTAATAATTTATACACTCATAATAAAAATCGACATAAAGGAAGTGATTCTCACCGCTATTAAACATTATAGTAATTTTTCTGAAACTTATAATAAAACTTAGTGCAACATTTTTCTCAGTGTAGATGTAGTCCGAGTGCGAATAAAAGTGCTCATTATGCAAATTTCTGTGGTAGAAATTTTTTTGAGTATAACATTTAATTTTGTTCCAATCAAAATAAACATCTAAAAAGAAATTAAACTTTTACTTCTTTGGAAAAAAATTTTAAGATATGTTTTTTCTTTTCAACTCGAGGTGGCTTTTGAATACACTAATTTATTATTAAAAAATACTTTCTATTTTTTCTATAAATAATCTTTCTCACAAAAAATTAGCTTCATACAAAACAATAGATACAATTACAACCTGTTCTATTTTTTGTGGTCGGAAATAATATTAGAACAGAATTTAGTTTAAAATAAAATCCTTCAATACATAAACTCAAAACGGATGTCTAAACCCGAACCAATTAAATCGTATCTTTAAATGCTTTCCAACGTCCGGCCATTGCATTTTTAAAGGTGGCTAAATCAAAATAATTCACTCTGTTTTTCACAATCGTATAAAAAGAATTCGGAAAAATATTTTGCAGCCATTTAAAAGAATAAAACGCAAAGCATAACGTCTCATATTATAGTTAGGATATAAACTTCACCTGACGCGCATTTGAATAGTGCATAATTTTCCACTACAACCGCTCAGCTTATGGTAATCAAAGTACGGCGTTCGCAAAAGAAGCTCGTTCTCCAATTCGATTAGCATCTTTCGAATTAACCATATTTGCTCTCATAAACGAAGCGGCGGCGGCAGTGGCGGTGGCGGCGGTGGCGGCGGCGGTCTACGCGTATCCATGCATCCCATTAAAAATTAGTAGGATTTATTGCTGAAAAGCGTACCCGGATAAAAATCTGCCGCGCAACTCGCGCTCGTACTTCCAGCTCAGTCTCGTACCCGTTGCCCACGACTTTTATAGAGCCTATTTGTTATTCCCGCTGAACGCGATACCGAAATCAGATGTCTGATGTACTCCGCCGGGAACTCCGTAGAGACCGAATACATGTATAAAGAAAGCGAGAGAGAGAGAGAGAGAGAGAGAGAGAGAGAAGAGAGAGAATGAAAAAAAGAGAGAAAGAGAGCGGAAAAATATATAGGAGGAGAGCACGCGCCATACGCGTTTCATAGCATATAGCAGTTTATATACGCGCCGCGCGCTGAATTCCACGCTCAGCTCCGGCCGCCACTGCTACATACGCGAAAAACATAATGTACAATTTCCTCTTGGTGCAGTATATATACCGGCGGCGGTGCGAGTCTCCTGAGGGAGCGGTTTTTTTGTTGCGGGGCAGTCGCCACGTTGACGGGTACTTTATGCCCGGTCGCGTGAGCTGGTGAACGCTCGAGCGCGCGGAACCCGTCGAGCTTTTGCTGTGATCCGCTGACTGATAAGCTTCTGCTGCTGCTACAGAGTCTTGGGACAAGTATGTGTATATGCGCGCGGCCAACGCGGATCGATGCCGTTTGCTATCGTTGTATATATATATATATATAGAAGAGGAGAGGGATGGAATATCGCCTTGGACGTCGCGCGGTAATGGCCGAGTCGTCGAGAAACGCTGCGGGATCGCAAAGTTTGCTTGCACTGCTTTGATAATCTACCTTTTCGCCGGTTTACCGCTTTTATTTTATGCCCGTGTGTTTAGCTTTAGTGCGTGGAGAAACTGTCCGAGTTTTGTGAAACTACTTGCTGATTTGTTGTATATACGAGAAAATGCTCGAAAAGGAAGTTTAACGCACTTCACTGAAACTAAAGATTAATTAACCATTGCTTGAACACTATCCAAATGTTGTATTCTTTTATGGTCTCGAAGAACAATGTGACACAGTACATTTTACTGAATAGCTTATATATACGTAGGTATTGAAAAGCGACAATTATAATAACGAGTCATAAAAATTTGCAACTTCATGTAAATATAATCAGTCTCAATATAGAACAGTGCTGCATCAGTACGTTTTGATAAAGTAATTTATTCCTATTATAGTGGTTAAACTTATCAGCCATGTTCTCCTAATTCCACACGTAAATTCAAATTAGCGCGAAGTCTATACAATCACAAAGTAAAGTCTTTTATGACTGATCTTGCCAACCATCAAAACTGGAATCTAATTCGAAAGGTATGTACCAAACTAAATCGAAAGTATCACCGCAACGCCAAGTACGCTGCGCATTTCCTCGCTAATAACTATTAACGGTTCATCGCTGCGATTGGGCAAATCATCCAAAACCGATAGAGTGAAAAAAGGGAGCGCAGCCTTTTAAAATACCCAATATAAGCCAAATGCCGAGTTCGTCCGTAAATTTCGCGCAACTCGAAATAGCAGCAGTGCCAACGCCACGAGCTCATAAAAAGAATTTACAAAATCGTTCGCGGTAACGCCAGCGACCGTAGCTTATATACCATACATCCCGGCTCAATTTTTACGTAATGCCGTGAGCAGCAACAGCAACGGCTCGTTTCGAGAATATCGCGCACCGAGAACATCTCGCGCGTATCGATGCGAAATATTTTTTCAGCTCGCGATTTTCGATAGAGTGGTAGTAGTAGTAGTAGTAGTAGTAGTAGTAGTGCATAGTGGCCCCTTTGCCGTTTATACGCGCGTCCGTGTCCGCTTGGCGAAATCGATCGCGCGCGCGCGCGTCTGGCGGAGAGTGACTTTTTTGCCCCGGCTATTGCCTCTCCTCTCCTCGCACACGCGAACCATGGGACAGCCGTTGCTGCTGCTGCGACCACCGCCACCTCCGCTATAACCTGTAATTTCGCCGTGACCGCAAATAAAACCGTGGCTCGGTTAGTAAGAGGCGCGCGTTCGACGTTTTCAGGTATATCGAATATCTATCGGGTGTCCTTTCTCTCATCGCTTTCAGCAAAATGAAGTATTTTTTAACGCGGCAATAAAAAACGCTTTATTTCAGACTGTCGTAAGTGCGCTATTGAGATTGGGCAAAACTGCTTTCGTTTGGCTCGTCAGTCTTATACACCAAAAATTCTGGTGAATGCATGTGCTTTATATATATATGTATATATGAAACGTTTGATAAAGTGGACATGAACAAAATGTTGCAGTGAGAATTTCAAGATGGCATATGTGGTAGATCAGTTTTCTGTGAACTTGTGCCGAGTGACTTTTTTCAAAGTTATATGCGATATCCGTTTGGAAGTGGATTTAATTAAACAATAAAGCGTTTTAGGAACTCTTTTTTCTGACAGATATATCATACTTCAACTGTCTCTGAAAAGTATTGTGAAATATTGCATTATTAATAATAGTTATGTAAACAAACTATCTGTCATTTAAAAACTTTGGATTGACTGGAATTGGATGGGAACATATTGACAAACTAACAATATTAAAAGTGTATAATCCTGTTTTTATCAAGTGCACGCGGGTCCGATCACTCCCGAATATCCCTTTAATGTTTCGCATCAGTAGGCACCTTCACTTTTTCCGCCGGTCCCATCTCGCATCCAACTTATTTTTCTCTACCTTTTCTCTCCCTCTCATCTATTATTCTCTTTTTCTCTCCCCGGATTTCGCCGCACGGCATATTTAGCATCGATTATGAGACGACAATAGACCTACCGGACTGTGCCCCAGGCCAAGCTCTCCCCTCCCCGGGGGGAGAGAAACGGAGAGAGAGAGAGAAAAAGAAGGAGAGGAAAAAAACGAAAAAAGGTAGAAAAAAATAGAGCTCGACTCACCGCGGTTTCAGGTTACCCGTCCACAGAGCGCGGCACGAACGCTCGGCTTCTCTCCGACCATACGGTTTAGAGCGGAGGGACACACCGAAAAATCGGCGTGCCGTTGAGCTGCTCTCCGCAGGTATCGGGCCAGTTTTCGTCGAGAGCGAGCGAGAAAGAGAGAGGGGGAGAGAGAGAGAGAGACCCTGGACAAACGACTCGCTCTGCAGCAGCAACAGCAGCAGCATACGCATAAAAACAATCTCCCCGGAGGTGGCTCGATCATATCTCTCACCTAGATTCAACAATTATATATGCATGCTGTGAAGGAAATTCGATCTTTCGAAATGTTTTTCATCCTCTACCTACTCTCCGAGGCTGATGCCAACAGCGGACTCTCTGCTGCTGTTGCTGTTGCTGCTGCTGCTTTACTGCTGCAGCCGGAGAGTGAGAGAGAGAGAAAGACAATGGGCTTGTTATGTACGCATAAGATGGACGTTAAAATGCAGCATTTATCTGAATGTAAGATGAATGAAGGTTACAACTGTTGTTTTTTCTTCTCCCTTCCATTGCCTCTTTTTCTTTCTTCACTCGACGAGGAATCAATTATACTCATGGCTTTTTCGGTGTTAAACATTTTTTAATGTGTCCGGGTTTAAGAGGTAAACAGCTGAGATGCCTTTGTAATTGTATTATTCACACCTGGCATTTCGGGTTAGTGATATATTACGGTTGTTCATAAAAATTTGATATCGTATCGTCGATTCGGTGGAAAAAGGCCCATCTGAAATTTGAGTTTGGAAAAGGTCCTATATAGTATTATTATTATTATTTATTTATTTATTTATTATCAATAAATAGAAATAATGATAATCTTACTATTATATTAATAATATTATAATTCAGATGGGGCCTTTTTCCACCGAACCGAAGGTATAGTCACAAGGATTTGAGTAAATAGATGGAATTGCCAGTTCGAAACTTTTTCTTGATTAGCTACATGAATAAATTAGTCTAGTAAAGTCCCTGCAGCTTCGTCCTGAATTAAATAATTTCGAATATGTTATTACATAAATAAGAACTGTAAATAAATTATGGTTTCTCGATGAAAACCGTCTATATGTTGTAAAAAACTCTACTTTTAACATATAGATTTTATAAATGATATTACTTCAAATTGTTTTATCCTTGTATGTTTTATGAATCGAAACTCATAATAAGATATCTCCATTACATGAATGCAGGAAAAAATATTATTTTTTTTTGCCTAGCGGACCGAAAGTACCACTTTCTCTTCCGGTGCCTGTTCGAGAATGTTGTCTTTTCGTCCTCGCTAGGCAAAAAAATAGTATACATTACTCGGGAGTAAAACTGGCCAGCTCAGACCTTGTGTTTGCCACCCTCGCTTTCGGCTCGGGTGTCAATTTACACGAGTTCTGGACTGTTTAAGTTTTTTCCCCTAATATTGTTCATTTTTGTGGTTTAAACGAAAAAAAAAACAACCGGAGAAATACGTATCCATTCTTAAATGGTCAACAGCAATCCGCCGGTATACTAAATAATTCAGCGACTGGAGCTTCGACTAGCGCTTCATTCATTAAATCAGCATCTAAAAAACAGTCTTTTTCCACAAGGACAAACCAATTTAAGAGTCTCTCCCAAATAGTAGCAACGTCGAGCATTGAAACGATTGTGAAACCGCGGTAACGGACACACGAGTCTCAGAGCTCGTACTGCTCGACATTTATGTAGTGGTACACCCCCCCCCTCCCCTGGAAAAAGGACAAGAGGGAACTGAATAACTAATTACGTAAATCGATGAATCGCATTCGGTGTGTGTGCGTGTGTGTGTGTGTGTGTGTGTGTGTGTGTGCGCGCGCGTGTGTATGCCGACGTGAGCGGGCGCGCAATCAACGTCGAATTACATGCAGCGGCGGCATATGGTGTCACGGACTGGTTGTAACGGCGAGTCATCAGGAAAAGGTCGTGTGCGTATAACCACCGCACACACGTATATGTATACACGTTCATATATTCCTCGGGTCTCGAGGAGCAGGTCATCATGGAAAACGAAAGAGTCACCATTTTTTTTTTCATTCCTAGCTCTCGGCCTGCTTAAAGTAGGAACTTATTGAAACGCCGCATATCGATAGAGCCATCTGGCCTTGTTTCGCTGTAGCTAAGGCTAATATTCCCCTCTTTATACAAGTGTATAGCGAATGGAGGTCCCCGTCGTATTTTTCTCTCTCTCTCTCTTTCTCTCTCTTGCTCTCTCTTGCTCTCTTACCACTTGGCGTTTATCAATGCTCTCTGTTTCAACATCAAAGCGGTCCGCTCTAATGCTCCGCTGAGTGCGTTTCTGAAGTAGCTCCTTCTTTGAATTGTTAACCGCGAGCTCGAGGAGAAGGCGAGCGCGCGCGCTTATATCCCGTGGTCGCGATGTCCGCCGCGTGTATTGTGTTTCTGTGTTGACGACGGCGTAGGAGCAGCGAGAGAGAGAGAGAGAGAGAGAGAGAGAGAGAGAGAGAGAGAGAGAGAGAGAGAGAGAGAGAGAGCGAAGGAACAAGTATAAGAAAGAGAGACAGAAAAAACACTAAGTGGAAAAGTTACTTAAGCGTGCTATCGATCCCCCCGCGCGTTTTCTACGGGCTGCAAAAAACACTTCAATGCCAATCATTTTGCATAATGCATATACTTGAACCTTTATTTTTGGCATTAATTATGTAGGAGTTTCTTACGCTCGGTAATTTACATGTTGGTTGTCCAATTATCTTATAAAGCTCGGAAGTTCAAAAGTTATTGTTGCTGTACTCTATGTGTGGACATATTGAGGTAACAATAATGGAACGAGAAAAAAATACAGCTCGATAATGCACACGTGCCATTCGCACACATTTTCTGTCGCTTTGCTTGAATAAACATATAGATACATTTGTTGAACCATCAGATGACTTCACTTGCTTTATGTTCTTCAAATAATTTACGTGATGGAGTAAAAGCGACGATCAGACTGATTAGAAGGTACGATCGTTGATAATGATTGGGTTTTCAGTTTCCTTCATAGCATTTAATATGATGCAAAAGGTTAATGAATTTTGTGAAACTTTCTGAATCTTTAGTGTATACTTGAAGGTACAGCAATTGCTATGCCCTATATAGTCTTCCTAATCGATCAGCAAATGCATGGTTAACCTCGTGGTTGGTTAACTCAATAACTATCGAACAATGTTATCGAATCATCATTAAAGAATCGTCTCCATCTAATTGTTCCTTCATCCCAAAGTCCTCGAGATCTCTTTCTTCATCTGTTATGTTTGACTTGGGCATCCTTAAAAAAATCCGGACCGAAAAGGCACGGCACCCATCCACGCTCTCCTCTCATCCTCGTTTCCGTTACATTGCGCATATAATCTCCGGTTCGTAGATATGGCTCAACTTTTCTGCTCCGTAATTTCCTTCTTGCAATTCTTTTGCGCGACTCTGACCTTTTGATTATTCCGAGGCTTTAGCGCGCGCGCGAGAGAGAGAGAGAGAGAGAGAGAGAGAGAGAGAAAGAGAGCGGGAGAGAGAGAGAGAAGAGGGCAAAGAGAGAAAACAAGGAAGAGGCTTTGTCTCTCTGCAAAACTACCATCCACCTCTGGTATTTCCCCGAGGACCATTCTATTGTCCACTTCGTCTAGACTGGGCTTGAATTCGCAATTTTTATACCATATATTCGCATCGCTCCTTACGTATACATACCACAGCTGTATATACGCTCGCAGCGTGGCTCCAGACTCTGTATACGACAATGCCGTCTGGAAAAGTGCAAATCGTCGCCTGTTATCGCTGCCGTTTGTTTTGCTCCTCGCTCGAGCTCATTCTCTACATTTTGCCAGCTCGTGATTTAGACTTTTTCATCTACTGACTAGTTTGTATAAAATTTATTTAGAACTAATTGAAAAAATTTTTCGTTAATTGTTTTACATTCTTAATTAATGTCAGGGACAATATTTTTAGACAATTATAAACCATTGAAACTTAATATAAAATGTGAGTGTAGTTTGATATTTTAATAATTGTAATTTTTTATGGCCCACGTGAAAATTTGATCTTTATTTCATAATTAAACATTAAAATGTTCTAATTGCTATTCAAAACTTGCTAATTAATTTATCTCTTACTTTTATTTAATTTTAATTGAGTTTTAATCATTTATGTTGGAAAGTTGAGTTAATATTTTTGCAATTTATAGGCCGACTTCTTAGAAGCCTGCGTGCAAGGTCTATACAACGATTTCGTTTTATCCCGAAATTATTAGCATGAACCGCACAATTTCCGCAGCAGTGCGCGCGGCCACTAGCGGAAGAGCGAGCGGAAGAGGGAACAGGAGGGAGGGAGAACGAAACACAGTGTGTCGGTGTGTTAGTGTGTACAGCAGCCGAGATACAGAGAGGCGAAGTTTTAATCATGTTATGATAGTTTTATGACTGGCTATATATCGAAAATCGTGTGTGGGCATGTTTCGCGTATCGGAGCCGGTCACCCGGTCGGAATCGGCCAATTTCGGTCGGCCCAGCCCCGGGAACATAATAAACGCGATAAATGAATAAATTTGTACTATTAGCTTGATCGCGGTATCGCCCAGCTGATGTCCTTTAATCAGTGTCGGCGCGTCTGCGGCCAACAGCAGCAGCAGCAGCGGCGCCTCTCAAAGCCGCGCGAATAGTGACAAATACAAGACTTGTTACACACATGTAATTAAGTCGGACGCGCTTCCGAGAAAGGCCGAGGCTATCGAGAAAATATTCTGCGAATCGGTCAGATACGCAATTCCCAGAGCTATAGAGAGGGTCTCTCTCTCTCTCTCTCTCTCTCTTCCCCTCTCTCACTCTCACATCGGAGGTAGTGGACGAAAGAATAGCGAGCTATATATATATATATATATGCATATATATTTCGGGTTATCTTGTGTTCTAGAAAAAATTAACGCCTCGCGCTCAACGCAACGAGGGTCAAGTGACTTTTACGATGCGAGCGCGAGCGCTCACTCTTTCTCCCTCTTTTACTCGCGCATAATGCGGTCGGAACGTCGGAACGATCGCTGACTGCCGGTGCTTAGCTCGGCCAACGAAAATGACGCCATGTGACTTGTTATATGTGCGCGTTTAAAGGTCTGTGAAACGAACTAGCCGAGCTTTTTAGGCGCTGCAGAAATAGCCTTTTTTAATTAGTTGGCGCTGCTATAAAGATTAATCACCGTATACCGACCCAATCTCCGCTTTACAGACTTGTTTGTAAAAATCAGCTAATTTATTTTAATGCACATCAAAACAAGCTTGTAACATTTTGATAATGTTGGTATGCAGCCTAGAATAGAAAATAAACAATACTTTTATAATTAATTAAGAAATAGTTCAAACAATAATTATTTATCTTTGAGAAAATAATGATAGTCCTCGCCAGTATTAGAGTTTTTAAATTGTAATTTTTATATAATATTAATTGAGTTTAATGTGCTTGAAGATTGATTACTTTTTACGTAGAATTTACAGATCTTCATTTTTAACGTAAAATATTTTTCTTATAAAAATGGCATACCGAATGATATTACACAAAATATTTACGGAATTCGATCAAAGAGAATTTATAATATAAAATCATTGCTTTTTTGTACAATTTACATAATTTTCATGAATTTGCATAACTTAAAACTATTCAACTTATAAATATATTTTAGTTTATATAACCATTATCTTAATCAAAATCGATCGCTAAAAATTGTAAGTTGGAATCTATTAGCAATCATAGGAAATAAATCACTGTAATTCCATATTTGACATAATTCAAGTATTGATAGTGAAATTATTGGTTGCCAACAATGCAAAACTCCGGTTAGCTATCAGGGTATAACGAAAAGTATTTAAATTATAGATTCAACTTGAGCCGCTTGAAAATCTTTTGAAGCCGATCGGTTGAAAGCCCTTATTCGGCTGAATCTATCGCCCGGTGCGACTCGCATAATATATCAACAAACGACTCCATTCTAGCTGGCCGTAATCGCGTATCTCGATCTCCTGCGATTCCTACAAGATCCCAGATAGATAGTCATCAATTGATGAATTGCTTAAGTGTGGCTCAAACGATTGCCGACTTGAAAAAAAAGAAAAAGAGAAAAAGACACCATGACGCATGATTGTGGATTTTATATACTATACAGGCACGGGCTGCTTTATACAGAATTCTCTCTCTGCCTCTCCTTTCGCAATCCGTCGCCTGCTGGAAATTACCATTTTTAGGTGACTCCGAGCTACTTTAATTACGCGAGTTGGCGACTTGATAACGTATTTATGTTTTCATTTGTTGTGATTTTGGAATGCGCTCTCATCCGGAGGACTGTGCGCTTCTACGAAAAAATGCGCGCAAAAAAAGGACTTGATACTTAATGAATAAACGAACGTTCTTGGAAACGAGATTCGTCGACATTAAATAAAATTCAATATCTTTATTTAGTAATGAATTTTAACCTTTATTTTTATGTTAGAGCTCGAATTTCATTTTGCTGTGGGTTGTTGTGATGATTTTTAATAAAAAACTGGATTTAAAAATAATATTTATTTTTAATTAATCTTTTCAATTTTCAATATATCTCGGCTTCCAATTAATAAAATAAAACAATTCCAACGAGGTTTTAAAGGTCAGTTATTGCGAACACATTTTATCGTCACTGTAACTACATATCAAGAATTTTCT
Source organism: Megastigmus dorsalis (assembly GCA_900490025.1). Lineage (NCBI taxonomy): Eukaryota > Metazoa > Arthropoda > Insecta > Hymenoptera > Megastigmidae > Megastigmus > Megastigmus dorsalis. The sequence continues at coordinate 11,288 of UELU01108812.1, forward strand.
AAATTCAACATAGTTTTTTAAATAAAATCGCAAAAAAATGATGCTTTTTTTAAAAAGAATTTTCTATAACTTTGAGCTATCAAAATTTCTATATTTTTGAACTTTTTCTAAGACGTTTACATAAAAGTTACACAGCGTCAAAAGTTCAGAAGAAAATAATGGTCGTTTAGTTTATAATTGGTTCGTAATTGTTCATAATGAAATTTTTGCTGAAAAATGGTTTTTCAAAATTTTATTTCCAACGGAGGGAAGAGAGAGTCTCGCACTCTCTCCACAAAGGTGCCCTAGAATAATCATAGGGGAGAGGTAGTTCGTAAATAAATGGATTTTCTCAGAGCGGTGGAAAAAGTCAAGCAAGAGAAGTACATAAGGAAGTCCTCTTATGTCAGTCTCTACTGCTCCCCTTAAAAGTTTTTTCTTACATACCATATATATACACTCTCATAGACACTTATATATCACGCAAATCGTTACGCGCATGAAACATTGAAACGGAACAGCGGTTAAAGAGCCTCTCGACTATACGTAATATGCGTATATTCAGATTTGAATAGAAAGCCGCGACGGCGCGCGGGCGTCGTTGCCGGCGAGGGTGATAAGAAAATGCGATTTATCGGCGAAACGGCCTTAGAAGACGAGGTCGTCGTTTCATGTACTTCCCTTTTAGGAATGAGCAAATATTGCCCGGTGCTCGTGGACTCGAAAGTGAATATCGCGACTCGAGAAGGATATTTAAGCGGAATTAGCATATCAATTATGCGTGGAAACTTTGCAAATCGCGCGCTCGCATCTTTTGACTATAAAACATCGTTGTTTTTGGCAATGCCGTCGTTTGTTTGAATTATCAAAAAAAAGATAGTCCAGTTTCCGCCTCGAAAAAAGCTTTATCTTGCTAGCTCGTGAAAATCGTCCCGCCTCGTGTGTTCGCTCTGTCTTTTTTGTATACGCTTATCTACTTACATAAGGCAATTTTTTGAGCTAAGATGCATTCTTGCTTATCTAGACCATATTTGATTGATATCTTTTCACCAAAGACGAAAAATTCAATTTTTATAAAATATTTTCACAAAATAAATCTTTATTAGACAGCACGTTATCATTGTTTCTGAAACGTATAGCTTTATTTTATTCAAAATGAATCAATGAAATAACTAATGGTAAGCAAAGTAAATGATGTATTATAGAAGTTTTTATTATTTTTTTTTTTTTTTCAATTTTTGGAAGTCATTATATCTATTAATGAATTAAAGCGTCTTTAACAATTTTCTTTATGTTGTTTAAAATTGATTTGAGATATACGTCATATTGAGCTACTTGTCATCAGAAAATATGCTTATAATTTCTTATTCAGTGTACTGATTAACAATTAACTTAGTTAATTTATAACAAAAATAAGATACAAATTAGCCCCACTACATCTTATGATTGTAATCGTTCAGAGTATAATAAAATAACTAATTATTTATCTAAAATGAACGAGTCAAATATGGAATTCGATTTAACCATTGGAGAATCTATATAGTGCAACTGATATTATGCAGACGGTACATTGAATACCTCATTCGATACGCTTTTTTCATCACATTTACTTAGTCAATTTCATACAAATCGTTAATAAAGTACCTTATCTTTTACATTGAATAAATCAACGTGCGATTCTCACATAAATTTATTCACGATCCTGTTAACAGCCATTAATTAAAATTTCGAAATCTATATCTTTTTTATGGGTAATCGAATCGGCTGGTATATCGAAGTTATTTAAAAAAAAAACTCCGATTCAAGTCGTCGATTATTCATGTCCTATGTGTTTTAAAGACCATAAACGTCAGTTTCTTCTTTTCGTCGCTTTCTAAACTATGTCTTCCCTTGTCTGGTGAATATCATCGGCATTCGCCGGTGAGCAAGTCGTAACACGCTTGTAAGCCAGGTATATTAGAATTAATTAAACATGCGCGATTAGTTAAAAGGGAATTGCTACCGAGAATCGATATTTCATCGTGTGTCTGTCTGTTTTCCATGGATTTTGTCGGCAACGAGTGACGTATAAGAAAAATCTCAGTAAAATTTTTTGACGCAGTATTTTATTTTATTGATTCTTTTATGTTTAGCGTATAGAAAGACTTACAACTTTACTGTCATTTATTTCATTTATTTTGACAATCTATTAATTTTCGTTTTTTGACCTTAGCACAATCTTAAACTTTTCTCCGATCTTTCTTTTAAGACCTTTCACAAATTTTCCCGGGAGTTAAGTTTTTTATATTATTTCGTTCTTCCTCCACAACTCGTACCTTCGCACCGCATCTTCGCGTCTCGAGTGCGAGCAACCCCAGTACTTTCCAACGCGAGCCGAGAAAAAGAAGATGTAGAGAATAGATTCTTTGGCATTTTTTCTCCGTTTCCTCCAGCTTTTCGTTAAATATTCGACGCACGTGAGAGAGAGAGGGAGGGAGAGCGAGAGAGAACAGCGGGTGCAGTACGTGCGATAAGGCTTTGACGGGCCTCGCTCGATCTGACATCCAATTCCAGGAAAGTTTCAATCTGGGATCTTGCCCCTTTTGCTGTCTTCTCGTCTTCTCTCTGGGCTTCCTCGATTCCTCTATCCCCTTGAGGGCCCATGCGGCCAAATCAAAGAAGCCCGGGGAAAAAGGAGTATACGCGTTCGAATTCGCCATGTATTTTGTCCTGTGCTCTCCGTTGCTCTCGTGGTTTCCGTTGCTGTCGGTGCTGCTGCTGTTGCTTCATCCGTCGTGACTATAAACCAATGTCACGAATGAATGCACTACGTTGTTTTACGTTTCTGCCTGGGCTAAGGTGGCATTGATCGACATTACACTGGCAACGGGTTGTACGCCAAAATTATGTAACTGCAAATATTTGGGTTGGGCGGTGAACATCTTGATGGCACATGTATACGCAAGTGAAGCTTGATGTACATAGTGTATACAAGAAGCAAAAGACTGTACATTGCAGTGGTTTTCGAGTATGAAACTACATTTGATTTTGTAGATTTACGAGTGAGATTTATTATTACATATGTCTTATTGGATTATTTGGATTGTAGATTTGACATTGTTTTGTTTTATACTTATGAAATTACAAAACGCGTATAATCAATTTTCTTATATAATCATTGTTTATCATAATTATTCAACCCCACTTCATATTTTCTTGTAGATAAATGTATTTTTTTAATTCTAAACCTTTGTAAGCCCAAGAGCAAAGTAAAAAAAGATGTAGAAATCAAATTATTCCTAAACTTGTGAGCTAATAATGTTTCTCTAGCGTTTGTGCAAGGGGGAGGACAATTGCATCGTGAAAAAAACTTGTCGGTGTAGTGTAAGCTAAGTCTTTGTCAGCTGAATAAATTTATCGGGAGAGAGATAGGGCGACACGTATATACACACACACACACATACATACACACATATATATACAGGCAATATATACACGCTTATTCTCAGCTGGTTCTATATACATTATATAAATTCAGGGTCCTCTATGAGAGCCACGAAAATGTACTGCTCTCTTTTATTGTATATATGATACGCGGTGTAACCCGAAGTTTGTAGGGATTACCAACGGATGGAGGGTTTTCAATTCGAGATGGAAAAAAATTGTGATTCTCCTACTAATTCTACACCGACTCGGGTGTATGCATATTCATTTATTTGCTGAGCAAATATGTATCATGGGAGTGAGTGCAAACGTTCGTTTGGAGATGGATTAATTAGTAAGCGGTGTTCAATTTTTCCTTTCGAAATTAAATGGTGATGATTTGTTGTCATTGTCGATGTGGGGGAGCTGATGCGGATGCGGGCGAATCGATAAAAAAAAGTTGAACAGAATGTATACCGATGTTTGGTGCAAACAGAAGAATTTTGTTTCATTCTAAAGTTCGAATTTACCGAAAGTACTTTGAAAAAAGAGATAATAAAATATTTTGTAATATTCACTGAATTTTCAATTTGCAGTTTAAATAATATTTTAACTCATGTTTCAAAAGTCTACATTTGTTATGACAGTAAAAAATACTTTAAAATTACCAATTTATCCACGTATTATAGTTAGTTTCATACTGAAATTACAAAAGTAATATCTGTTAAATAAATTATGAACAAAAATTTAGACAAAGACCATCTGTAAAAAATCTAATATTTATTGAATCATAATTTATTTTTCTCAGTTTTTCTCAGCCCAAAGAGTGTTTTATCATTAATTGAATCTCTTACTTTTTCATATCAGGTGATAAAACTTTATACTTATCCTACTGCCCTCGTATTTCAAATCCTAGCAAAAAATCTTCTAGCAAAACTCAAATTGCATTTATAGTAAGCTTGAACGTAAAGTTAACGAAACTTGTCGTTTTTTTAGCGGCTCATACCCTGAACTAGTTCTATTTTCTCTCACTCACAAATAACATTGCAACTTTAAAATCTTATCGATTAATTACTTTCGATTAATTACTAAATTTATATTCTTCGTAAAATAATATTTCTAGTACAGTTGGCAGTAGCATTAATGTTAAATAAGGAAAATTTGAACTTACAAATGCTTCCTACCCATTTCTCGCTGACAAGCTGAAAGGGAAGCATGCGAGTCGCCCTAACTGTCCCCTACATCATCAGACGTTCCCCTCGAGTCACCCCTTTCAGTTGCTAGTGGTCATTTTCATCCGGTGGACTAAATGGAATTTCAACTTGCGAAATGACAAGGTCTACTACGCTCCTCTGCCGTGAGCGAGATTTAGCGAATATTGCATTTTGTAATTTTGCTTTTTTGTCGTAAATACCGATATGTATGAAAACTAGAAAGGATTATCATAATAAACTAAAAGTGTTATCGCTTTAAATTTAAACAATAAAATTTTTGTATAGGGATTTTAGAGCCGTGCCACATAAAAGTAATATCACCGCAATATATTTACCCCACTAATGTGCTTCACTGTAACGATAAAACTCGATAACCTCCATGTCAAACTGAAAATTTACACACGTACGTCTCCCCATAAAATCCAATGTTCCGTCAACATCATTGCCTTCTTCATTCAAATCCATTCTCTCTCGCCGCATAAAAGCCTGCGTATAAGATAACTGTGCCAAAGCAAACATTAACTCCCTCCTCCCCTTCGTAGCCGCAAGATGCTTCTTTATTTCATTCGCGAATCATTGATTTCGACAGAGTGCGCTTCTCTCATTTTCCAAACTCGTTCCACACGCCCTGTGTCCCATATATATTCATAATCCTCGGGTATACACGCTATCGCGCACAAAGAGCTTCGCGTCCCGATAAAGGCTAAACGCGCCTACCGGAGGATAAAGAAAGTCGGCAGAGAGAGAGAGAGAGAGAATCTCGTACAACAACGGAAATCGAGGCATCCGCGAAACGATGAACGTGCTAAATGGGCCGAGAGTTAGCGCGCCTCTCCAGAGTTCACGGCGTGTGTAAACCTATATATATATGTATATGTATAGACGCGGGCTGAATCGGCAACAACCGGTTGGGTATTGCCGCACGGTAGAAAGAAAGCAAGAGAGAGAGAGAGAGAGAGAGAGAGAGAGAGAGGTAGTCAGAGAGAAGGGAAGGAAAAGGAAGTCTTTAAGCGCGTGTTCCCGTCGTAGCGATATCAAGATTAAAAGAGAGAGAGAGAGATAGAAAGGGGGGGGGGAGAAGTGCAGAGGGAGCGTATAGTCGAAGTCTTGCGCGCAGGCGGCACACGCGGGGGCGCAGATTAGCCTGACGCATGGCTCTGAAGATTGCGCGAGCAAGAAGAGTATGAGAGAGAGAGAGAGAGAAAGCGAGAGAGGCTGCGGAGAGAGATGCCCCCATCTGCGTATATGTCTACCCCCATGGATGGGACATAGCGCGACATCGTCGCCACTCCCCGTGCCCCAGCTTTTAGGCCTTTATCGCCACGAGAAACCGGGGCTTGGAAGTAAACCGCGTCGCCGTGGATACGGTACTCGGCCTCGGCACTGTATGTTGCCGTGCGCCCGCGAAACGAAGAGTCGTTGATTATGCCGATAAAAGCCCGAGACGCTCGTGAACTGCTGTGCGCGTCTATCTATGATTGTCTTTGCGCAGAGAGGAGAGCATCGAATAAGAGAGGGAGAGAGGGGGGGGGGGAGAGGGAAGAGGAGAAGGAGAGCGAGGGTAAGAGTCTTCGCCGCGATCTTTACCCTTGGTGTTATTTATGGACCCGGAGACTATCGCTGTACGTGTGCATGTGTTTGTGTACGTTTGTGTGTGCGTGTAAATTGTGCTTGGGTTAATGAGCGATTGCCTCTGCCGATGACCACCTGCGATGATTATTAAGAGAGGGAAGCCAGACGAGATCGAACACACATAGCGACTGCGCAAAACTTCTCCTCTCTGCTTTTACTTTTTATATACATTTTCTAACTTGGTGGCTGAACTCTATACTTAAAAGTTTCAATTAATTTTAGAAAGTGCGAAATTAAATCTTTCTTTAATATCTCATTTGTTATGGATCTTGGTTGTACGATTCTCAGTTATTTTTTATCATAAAAATGACAATTTTTTGCATGGTACAAAGACAAATCTAAAACCTTAGAGCCGTGCAGCGTTGTTACTTTATTTTATTTTTAAATAGTGTCATCATCATTCCTATATCATTCAATCGCGAATTGAAACCGTGTGCACCAACTTGTAATTACTTTTCAGAATGTCAATGGTGATACTGCAAAGCTACCTAAACTTCATTATTACCAATTAACTATGCGATAATATAAGAGCAGTGAAGCAACGTAATTTATACAAGTGCAGCTGAATAAAGATTTTAATTCGATTAATAACGAGCACGATAATACTAGAAACAGCGAGGCGAACTTTCTGACAGCCCAGAATCAAATTACTCATCCCAAGTTGAAGGACACTTTGAATTCTAATTACTATCAAGATTACAATCATTCCCGATCATATCCTCGCATCGTCGCCAAGTCAAACGAATCGCCGACATCCTCATGAATTTCAATGGTCCAACCAATCGGTCCACCACTCTCGTTTCTCTCTCTCTCTCTCTCTCTATCTATCTCCGAGAAACTTTCCAGCGTCACTCATAGACTGGCGTGTGTGTAGGAGGGGGTCAAAGCGCGCACGTTCGCAGAATAATCCAATCAATTGTCAGCGATCTCGTATTCCAACTAATTATGCCAGAGTCGTAATGCGACTAGCCTCAACCCGCAGCAGAGGCAGCGCCAGTGCCGTTTCTGCGAAGCGAGGTATTTGTGGTGGTGGCCGCAGAGCAGAGGAGGATGCGAGTGCAGTTGGCGCCATGCACCACCCTCGCCCTCCTCCCCATTCCCCGTAACACTATTCTAATACAGCCGGGGCAGCGCATTAAACCGCTTCCATATTTCAATAAAGAGCATCGTAGCGGCAGCAGCTCACCGCCGCGCTCCCTCTTGCGCTCTCCCGCTGCTTTGCATGTATCTGCAATTCGCGCAGGTGCTTATGCGCGCTTGTGTGTGCCGTGTCCGAGGCTCTGGACTGGTGCTGCTATTGCCCCCAGGTGCTTCTCAGCTCCTGCGGACGGCGGCCATTCTCATTAAGCTCCTGCCTCTGCTGGTGGTGCTGGTGATGCTGCTATTGGTGGTGGTGGTGGTGGTGGTGGTGGTG
>UELU01108813.1:0-11748 GCA_900490025.1 Megastigmus dorsalis
ATAAATTAATATAAGTAGTATTTTACTTTTTATTTGGTATAAAACTGGTTTTGAGGCATACAAATTTTTATTTTCTTTAAAATTCGGGTGACCACAATTACCCACTGACCCTCATTACCCCGGTCTACCCTACTCAGCGCGGCAACTCGATGCTGCGCACAAACATTTTAATAACCCAATTATATCAGCTGTCACATTTACATTCCCGCCGGTGATTAATATATATCGCCTCGATCCAATCATGCAAATGACGTCTTTGGCTCGGTTTACAGAAACTATCGCGATGTATATATATAAATATATCATAATTTTCCTCCTCGTCGTATGGCCAAAGGAAAAGCTGCATCAAGACCGCGCGTATCGAGAGCCTCTCACAGAGATGAACTACTCGGTCGAAATGAAGCGCGATGCCATCAGGTCGTGGTATATATCGCAGTCACTGTACGATGCGACTCTACGACTAGGTGAAAAGATGTGCCTCGATATCGGACATGACTAATTGTTAGAAAGCGTCCGGGGCTTGCAGCAGCAGCAGGTGAATTCGCAATCGCTATCAGTCGGCGCGAGCAGGCCGGCGGGGCTAATTGATTGTAATCGGCTTCCTCGTTATGCCGCAGGGACGTTCGCACCGCCATATGTATATATATATATATCTATACTCGCTACACGATGCCGCTGCAGCTGCTAGACTTTTAGAAAGCGGTCATGAAAGCCCGATGTTGCCCTCTCTCTCTCTCTTTCTATCTCTGTGTGTGTTCGCGTAGCTGCGATGCAGTTTTTCAAGAGCGCAGTACAGCCGGCCCCCGAGCATTGCCTTTAAAGCTCCCCAGATCGATTAATAGATCGACGCCCGGCCTTTTCGAGATTCTGTCTCCTTCTCTCTCTTTCTCTCGCAGCATTGATTAACCGACAATTTTTTCTGATTTTCAAGTCCTGCACGCTGTTGGTATCCCTCCCCCTTCCCCCTTCCTCTTGAGAGATACACATCAGTTAATGGCTTGACCTATTAAACGCTTGTAGTTTTCACTTAACAGAGAAGTTCATTTTCCATTTTACGAATATTAGTTTCTGGCTCTTTGACGATTAAATAGGATGAAAGATTCGTCTTCGTGGTTGATAAATACAAAATTTTCATTGGTTGTGATATCATAAGATATATGTTTTTTTTATAAAACGGTTCTTCTTTAGCGGTCAGGTTCGATTAGAAAATCAAAATAATTTAATGTATATTTCAAGATAACTGGAATAATAAATATAATTCTACTAACAATTTCTTAGCTACACGCGTGTAGAACATTTCATTAAAATTCATATTCATCAAACTATTTCATTTGAAACCTCGTCTGCAAGCGCGCGCGCATTCCGCCTCAAGAAATCATCAGGGTTGCACATCTGAAACAAATCGCTTCTTAGATTTATAATTCCCCATCCGATAATTTAAATTAGAAAATGTACTACACCTAAGAACCGATCTGCACTTTAACACCATAGTTAACGAGCAGCACTTACAAGCTCGATATATATATATATATATATAAACCAATAGCTAGCGTACGTTCGCTTATCGCGGGATAAAAAATGACGGGACAAAAAATGGCCTAATAAACGAACGCGCGCAAATCTATGCTTTTATGTCGATACGTTTTCTCTGCCGGGGAGTCCGGCGAGCTGCAACAGCAGCAGCAGCAAGCGAGAGATGGAGCGGAGCGCGGCTTTTCCATTCGCTCTATTCAATTATATGCACTTTGTATGCGCGAAGGGATCTCGCAGCCACCTTATCGTTTATCAATGACCTCTTATGCAGTCACGCCTCTGCGCGATGATAGACTATACTGCAACAGGAATTTAGGTCTCGCAGTGCATCTTCTTCTTCTTCTTTATACTAGATACACGTTGTAGACTATTTTCTGCGACGACTCGAAATAATTGAGACGACCTTATCGAAATAATCGGTGTTCCGAGAAAGCTTATTATTGATTCTCGTCATAAATTTTAGTCGACATTATAATATTTCTTAGAATTTAATCACCTATTATGAAAAAGGAAGGAGAATGAGTGCGAATATTCCACTGTACATTCGTGACGATTGAAAAATATACGCGAAATGTGTGTCTCTTCAGTGACCAGACAATTATTATCAGTATTTCCATTCTTATCACAGATAAAGCAACGACAACATGTGCAGTCATGGAAAAATCGGTATTGAAATTACAAATGTGAATTCACTGTCAATCGTCTACCATATATGTATATAAGTTTAACTCGATTGTCAGATTAAGACCCCAATGAAACTTTTTTATGTCTTCGTTGGAGTAAATTGCTAAACGCATTCAATTAGGACAATAAAAATTTTCTTTCTCTAATACGCGAGAATCGGTAGCATACTTAATTGCACGATATTAAGTTCTGCCATAATTTCACCGCCTTTCACTTTAGTACGTGATCGTAAGCGCCAAAGCGGATCAGAGAATGTTCTTGAAAAATAAAAAGTGTTTTTCTTAATGAGCTGTGCGTCGAGGTAAAAAGTATATATATATACAAGATGTAAGAAAACACACAGCATGATTTGACTGATTATAAATTCTATTTGATGGTTTAATTATGCGGTAAGCTCGCGAATTTTAAATATTGTGCGTGATTCAATCTTGGAAAGTATGGTAAACGTGGAACGAGCTGCCATTCTAATAAATTTTACCGTGAAGTTCAGTGTAAAAATTACATGTAAAAATTACATTAGAGATTTAAATTTATTGAAAATTATTTTTAATTCTTAATTTAATTGAAAATTACAAATTATCTGTATAAAAATTTGACGATTAAAGTAAAATATACAAATCTAATAAAATCTATAAAGAACCAAAGACTAAAAATTTACTTATTGACTATATAGAGCCCTGACAGCTAAAAAGACACAGACCACAGCACACAAGATTAGCATTGGTCAGTATATCTATAGATATGAAGAACAAGATCTTGTGTGTTCTTGTGTGTTGTGTTTAGAGCTATATAGATATACTAACCAATGCTAATTTTGTGTGCTGTGGTCTGTGTTTTTCAGCTGTCAGGGCCCATAGTAAAAGATACGACGGTATTAATTGTTTTATTAATTTTTATTATTGATAATACATCAATTTAAAATCTATCGAGTTCAACCTCTGGTTCTGGGATCAGCACTTTAAGGTTATTCAGTAGTCGGTCTCACGCGGGCCAGTGTCTCGCGCCAAGTCGGACGAAACAATCGCGGAACGGAAGGAACGACCTAACCTTCTTTACCGTCATTTCAGACTTCAGCTGACTGCGGCATTGTAAAATTGATAGGGAATTTACGGTAAAATGTATATGTATTTCAGGATACTTTTTCACTTTTTTCACGGTAAAAAATATATGGTATTAAAATTTACCAGAACTTCACGGTAAAATGTAAATGACAATAAAATAATAATTTGATACTTCACGATAATAATTATGAAATTTAATCGTAACTATGCCCGTAAATGCATTTTGTCCCACTATTAACCAGAATTTAGCGGTAATTATTCTAAAATTTTTCTCTCCGTGTATGCATAAATGTTTATGGAGGAAAGTTGTAAAAAAAAATCGCGCGATATTCCAATGTTTACGATACAATAAATTTTAAAAGTATAATTTCTTATTAGACTTTTAAAAGTGTCTTTCTATTAATATTAATGCAACGATTAGTTGCAAATTATCCGACGATAAAGCATGTGTTTATAATGATTTTTAATATTTTTGCTCTCCCGATCGTTTCTTCAAACTAACCAAAAGCATCTATCGCGCACAAGGTCTATTTGCACCACACACTGTCTCATTAAACGGCATTTTAAACTAACCTATTTATTACCAACAAATAAACAGCCGTGTATCAACACAATCTTGAATCGTCTTTTAAAACAATCAACATAGTTTTTCAACTTAAACGAAAACCCCTCACCTCCAAGTTCAACGGCTGACGCATCGAAACGCGGTCATCGCCTTTAGTCGCATCTATCACAAAACCCGTCGCTCCCTACACACGCATACACACACTCACACACAGACCCACAAACGTCTCGCATTCAAAATTCGGGGTTGTACGATCAACGCCCTTACTTTAACAGACCTCCCGTACAGACGCGCACGTAAAGTACGGCGTATTACACACGGCTGTAGCAAACCGCCATACACACACACACATACACACTATGGTGGCGCGTATAGATGCGGTAAGCAGGAAGTAGCATCCGGTCGGTATCACGATACCCATTTCGCACATCGCGTCTAATTCGCATGTGTGTGGCGATGGATATATATACATATACATATACTTAAATATATATATATACGGAGTGGCGGCTTCTCGACGCCTCGTGTGTGCTCGGTTCAATTGAACCGGCGGCGGTGGCGGCATCACCACCGGCGCTCTTACTGATAAACATCTCTCTCTTTCTCGCTCTCTCTCTCTCTCTCTCTCTCTCTCTCTGCCATGTATATCCCCACCTCTGCTCTGACCCTCTAATTGCACTAAATGCCAGCACGGATGCAAGGTGCTGCTGCTGTTGGAGAGCGGAAAAAAATCCATACGTATGCATCGCTGGGTATGGTAGAGCTCCTTTTCTTTTCTGCCAATAAGGTGCTAGGGGAGAATAATGCGCTGCGGAGGTGTGGAAGAGGCGCTTGTGTAACCGCTGATTAGCGAGGATGTGTGTATGCGTGTGCAGCGTTATAGATCTGATTTTTTTCCTTCGTTTGTGGCTTTAGATTTTTGTTCAGGGTGGCAAAAAATCCATTACATCGGCAAACTGTGAAATAAACTCGTTGCGTCCAACCACGTTCGTCTGTTACTACTTGGCTATAATTCCTACATATATATATTTTTGCTGCTACTCGCCGATTATAAGTTGAAATTCCATTCAACGATTCTCTTATCGATCCGTACTCAAATATGTCGAATCAATCGAGCTGCCGAAAAAGAAAAGAGAAAAAAGGAAAACAAAGCCCATTTACCATGAAATCCTGCGGTTGGCAAAAGGGAAAACTCGAGGAGTCAAACTAGCGTTACGCTCCGAACGAACGCGCATCGACGAAAGCTCTCAAACGCCTGGACGAGAGCTACGATATACAAAGAGAGAGAGAGAGAGAGAGAGAGAGAGACTGCACGCTGCAAAAGAAACGCAGCATAAAGCCTCTATATCGCGCCTCTGCACGCACTCGAGAGCCACGCACACGCGTACAAACACACACACCCACACACACCGATCTGCATGGCTTACAAACAGAGAGAACGGCAGAGAGCAGCAGCAGCGACTCATTTTTCGGGCAGAGCGCGCGTCCCTCTGTCGGCTCGGCTAGATATCCCTTCACTCGGGTCAACGCTCCACCGACTCTTCTCTCTCCCTCTCTCTCTTTTTCTCTCTCTCTCTCTTTCGCGCATATACACACAGAGACACAGGCTCACGCACAGTCCTCTGGATGTGTGTATTTCGTGCGTGTGCGTGCATTCCTGCGGGGCAAATGAAGTGGCCTGGCGCAGTTGGCGCGTGCAGGCACGACGTTTTCTCTCCGGCCGCGTTATACGTACAACCCCCGTTGTGCGCTTGTGTACTTTTCTCTCTCTCTCTCTCTCTCTCTCTCTCTCTTCCGCTGTGTTGTATGTAGGGGGTTGAAATCGATCGCGGGAAGGCCAGTTATGGGTTGACGTTTCTCTCTCTCTCTCTGTTCCTGCGTTTGCCGAGTTTGTGCAGTATGGGTGCGTCGGTGGGATAGACAGACGAGAGGGGCGGGAACCCAAAGGATTCCTACAGGTGGCGCTTTAGCGCTCGTGGCCAAGATGGTGGAGAGCTGAGAGTCCTAGGCGGTTATAATGTGCGAGGGATTCGAGATTGAATTTCGAGTGATTAATGGGCATTTTCGAAAATTGCCCTCTGGACGTTTAACCCTTCCGTTGCTCGAGACACTTGATGCCGCTGCGCTTGCCCTGTTTTTCTCAGATTTCGGCCTTGTTCTCTTTCCGCGGTGCAGATCTTGCGAAATACATGATTGCATCTCACTTGATATATATTCGGGGCATCCACAACCCTTGTCAAAGATATTATCTGCTTGAATTATTAGTGAATTGGATATGACTATAAAAGCTATTGAATTATTTATTTAACCATCTTAATGTACCTTTAGATCGACATAAATAGTTTGGTATAGAATACCGCAGAGGATGGTTAAAGCAAATTCGCAATTCGGCAAGAATGCGGCTCATGTGGAGCTTTGACGGAATGCGAGGAACTTTTTCCTCACCAATGTAATAACAAATGAATATTTTCGCGGAACAAAGCTCGAATACCGCAAGCTTGCACAGCTATATATATTTAATACATATCGTCAGCAACTTTTTTACATAAATTTTTCATGCCCCCAGCCGTAATCGCGCACCTACAGTATCGGCTTCAGCGAACACCGGAAAAATGAATAAGATAGAAAGAAGTCAGCATATCGGTCGTATAAAAGAATTTGCAATTTCAAATTTTCCTTGCATTGCAACGCACGTACACCCCCTCCGATCTCAAACAACACCGCGTTATTCCGTTTAATCTAACCGAGTGAAACGCGCGCGTTAGCCTGAAGCACAAGCAGATTGAAATTGATTTTACAAAGGGGTGCAGTGGCCTAACCCTCTATACACCAAGACCCTCTACTAAGGAGTTGGTGTATATATGCACATCGTGTCAGCAAACGAGCCAAGTGCGTTATACAGTATAAGCCGCCACATACTCCACCTAAATCACCCTCTCTCTCACACTCCTTAGTCTGCCGACTGTGCCAACGCATCGTTGACAATTATTATTCATTGCCTTTAGCCGATGTGACCACTACGCACAACAGCTGCACTTGCGCTAGAACAGACACTTGCACCGCAAGGGCCGACTCCCAGAATTATATATAGTTCTGAACCACCATCGAGTTTATCATTTTAATTTTGACGGAAATTACGTTACTCCGCGGAGCGTTCATCTCCCTCGGCCCTGCAGACGGCCATTCCTCCTTATTTCCTGTGCTGCACGCTTATTTCCATCTGCACCAGCGTGAAGCCCACAACGCCGGCTCTCGTCGCGTTCCTTTTTCTCTTTCTCATCTCTCTCACCTCTCTCTCTCTCTCTCTCTCTCTCTCTCTCTCTCGATTCGTCGGTCTCTATATACATATATTCAGAGCAGAGTAGGCTCGGCTAGAATATATGTATATGTAGACATACACACACATGCAGGGAGAAGGAGAGGAGCGCGGATTCGCGAAGAGTAACGCTTGCCGCCCTCTCGCGAGAGCGTGGAATCCCTCCTACCTCGTTCTCTCTCTTTCTCTCACTCGCTCTCGCTTCCTACCCTATTTTATTGATCGGATTCGCCGCATCACTGCGCCTGGCTTTTCCTCCAATTTACGTCAATGGCCGCGCGTGAAATACGCCGGAGAGTCGCGCACCTTTCTCTCTCCGCGCGATCCGTGCAGACTTTCCCGAGTGTGTGTGTGTGTGTGTGTGTGTGCGTGTAACCTTTGCACAGTCGCGACTGTACGTTTTTTTTTCGCGTTACGGTGCGGTCTTGTCCGTGACATTTGAACAAAAAGGTGCACTTACAGTGGGACAACGACTGCTGCACGAGCGTCTGCTTGGAACGGTTGTTAAGGTGCTTTTTTTCCCCCCCGAAACGCCAATGTACAGGTTGTTATATAGCTATTAGTCGTGTTGTTGGTTTATCGTGCGGATTGTTAATTAATGCAGATGATATGGTGGTACAAGCTGGTGAATGAATGGGTTGTGTGTGTGTGTGTTAGGCATGCGAGGAGTCGAGAGGAACGCTCGCGGGATTAGATA
Source organism: Megastigmus dorsalis (assembly GCA_900490025.1). Classification (NCBI taxonomy): domain Eukaryota; kingdom Metazoa; phylum Arthropoda; class Insecta; order Hymenoptera; family Megastigmidae; genus Megastigmus; species Megastigmus dorsalis. Next base: position 7,857 of record UELU01108813.1, read on the forward strand.
TACAGGCTTTTACCGCACAGGCTTTCACACCGGACCTAACCTACAAAAGATTCAGATAAACTCGCAGTACCGTTTAAAGACCTTTTCGATGCTTTTAGTCTCTCTCTCTCTCTCACTCTCTCTCCCTCTCTCTCGCTCTCTCTCTCTCTCCCTCCCTCTCGCTGATAATAATTATACTGATATACAAACGCTGTTTCGGTTTGTTAATTCGCTTGCGATTTGCATGTGTTTTTAAGGAGAGTCGATTAAGCCATGAAAAATGGATAACCAGTCTTTTTTAGACCACTGCTGCTGCTGCTGCTGCACTTGGATACATATGCTCGCGCTTAAGCTATGCATTAAAAGCCATAGGCTGTACTTTTCGAAACCAGTTCTCGCTTATATACGTGCGCTCCTGCACGCGCACACGTATACACTTTCTCCAATAATCTTCAATTTCTGGCGAATGCATTGAATAAAAAAAAAAACGAACCAAAGAAAAACGACGGCTGGACTAAGACAAAAAAATTGTACCTCATCGGAAATTCAAAGCAGAGAGCAAACCTATATATTCGCGATGCTTGGGTGTGGAAATCGTCGATAAGCGCTGCACGCGGCCTTGAATACCTCGAACACGTCTATTTGTTGCTTTAGTTCCGGTGTTTTTTTTTTGTTTTCGGACTTTAATCCCAACCATTATAAGTCAGGTAACCGGCAAATGCTACACGCGTTATACCGTGTGTATAGGATAGCAATCTTATATCCGGCCGTGCATTGCCGTATCAGAGAAAAATACGATGGATTTTTACCCGGTGCATCGGTACTCGGTATGATACATCAGGAATTCATTTTTTTTTCTTTTTTGTGTTTACATATATACGAATGCCGAGTGAGCGAAGCTCACAATGCATTTTATCCGCGCAGCCGTGAGTTTATCGCTTTGTGTTCGCGGCGATCCGCTTAACACGTGCATTCCAGGGAATTTATCTCCTTCGCAGGAAACTGACTCCTGCGATTTTCTTCCGTACAGAGAGTCTGCGTCTCTGAGATCTCGCGAAGCTGCAGCGTCCGCGGCTAACTTTACTTCGCGATCTAAGGCCACAGTGAAACGTAATCTCATCGCACTTTTGCTCTACGTGTATGCTTTCGCATTTGTTCGCGTCTTGATATATACCGGCGGAATTCTTCCTCGATTCTCAACTGTGAACTCGGAGTGAATCTTATATCAAAAAGCTGATGGGATATTAGAATCCTTGAGTATTCTTTAGCCGATGAATGTTTAAAAACAAAACTGATTAATAATTATTTAACGTAAAATAATATTTTCCGATATAACGGCTTATTTGCTCTGAATTATCTAATGAAAACTATTTAAACTGGTATATACTTTTCGCGATACTCCATTTTGCATGCCACTTTGATCATCAGGAATTATTGATCGCGGCAATTTCTACTTAGTTTAATAAAGCGGCGACTAACCTAATTTTAGTCCGGCCCAGTTGACGTAAAATCTGAGCAGCTTATTATCGATTTTTGTGAAAATCAACAAATTCACCGCGGCGAATTAGGGAACAAATGCGAAGTTATGTGCGAGACGCATTCGTGAGTTTTTGTATATGTATATATATACATATTTTACAAATGTGTAGAATGTATACTGAAATTTTTCCAAAACGTGATAATACATTGGTTTTTATGGATTCTACAAGTTCGTACCTACGGAATTTATATCCAGTACACGTTGAAATATATTTATTTCAATGTTGGTGTCGAATCCAGCGATATTTTTCTTCAATCCCTTGTCCCAAAGGGAGGCTCCGTTACTCCCTAAAGTAGACATAAAAAGTAACCTTAATAGATAGGAAAGATGTTGCCAAGTATTTATAAAAAATCGTTTTGATCAAAGTTTCTGTTAAGTTTTCTCAACTTTTCCGCCTAGATTTCTCTTAATTTGAAATATAACAAGAAAATCTGATTTTTTCCGAATCAAGCAAACCCAACCCACAAAGAATTCGTTTAGTTGTTAAAAACTTTTTTGTCTTCGGTCTTCTCGCTCGTTATTCCGCACTCAACGCGATAAAATCATCCCCGAAGCTTTAGCGCTCATATAATATATAATAATAAAGCTATCGCGCGTCAATGTAGAGCAGGCCTCATAGAAGCCAAACACGCGAGCGCCAACTCCTGTCCCCTACACACATACAATGTGCTAGTCTCGTTTATACGCTCATGCACACATACACACATACACGTAAACGCACAGTAGTTATATACACGTTGAATCCATGGATTTTTCGCATCACGCGATTCGGAAGTATAAAGTCTCGAGAGGCGTCGACATCATCACGCACATATTGGCCGTGCCTCTCGTGGAAAGGAAAAAGAGAGAGAGAGAGGGGGGGGAGATGGGGGGGGGGCAAAAAAAATATATAAAGCGAGTCAAGTGCGCGCGAACCAAGGCGAGAGAGAGCGAGATGTGTGCCGGCCGGCGTATATACTTATTATACACACCTCCTCTCCGCGTGCAGAGGCGGCTATATAATGTGCGGTGCGTGCGCGCATTCGCAGCCTCGTTAACGCGCATATACATGCGAACGAGCAAATTAAAGGGATGGAGAGAGACCATGAGGAGATGCGACCCTGTCCCATTATCATAGACAAACAGCGTGTTTTTTTTTTACGATTTCCTTCCGCCACGCAATAATTGCGTTCGGATCTCACCGGTGATGGTCTAATTAGGATCTGCAGTTTTTTTTTAGATTGTAATGCCGTTGGGTTGGGTTGGAAAGCCAGGTTGTATATCGGTACAGGTCTGGTGAAGATTTAAAATAGATAATTCAAATTCTGTAATTGCTATAATCAGTCATTTAGCATTGACTGGTATTATAAGTTTGCCCGCTCTAATACATAAATGCAGTCGAGACGATATATGCCTTGCGAATCAGAATTCTCAATAAGAGCGAGAATTTTGCAAACCAGAAATAAAGTCCAGTATAATATTGAAACGAATGAATAATTGAGTTGAGATGGCAAATACCGGAATTTGGCCTATGTCGCCTAATTCGGGCGTTTCCTGCAATATCCAATGCGTGCAGCGTGTAACACGTCACCATTGAATTCTATAGATTCTCGCGTGTGGGAGGTTTAGCGAATCTCGCGGTTATATCGGACGTATATCGGGATATCACAGACAGCTGTCGTACGCGCCGCGAGTGCGGAAACCGACGTTGCCTAATGTCCACCCCTCCGCGTGCACGACATATTACCTCGCTCTTCGACATTTCAAACTGTGACATTGCTATCACCACTCGTTTCTTTGAATACATCTCGCAATTCGATGGTTCACCTTTGAAACATACTTTTGAGTTTATCGCGAAGCGCTTCAGCAACACCGTATAAGTTTGTGCTCCTGCCACACTAATTTCCCAATTTGGCACTGGGAGCGAGTTAAAGAGAACTGAAATTTAATTCCCAACTCTGCGCTACGAGCTCGTAAGCTGAATAAATATTTTCGAGAGCGTTGTCGCGCGCAAGATGTTTACGGCACAAAAAGCTGACCTAACTAAAATAAAAAACAAAAAAGATGACGAGAGAATATTGCAGTATAACCAACAAGTACACAAAGTGTACCCATTCCGTACATTCTAGTTGAATAAAACGTACCAAGCTGAACGGTTCGGTCGATTGCCCTGGCGGCTCGAGATCAGGCTCGCCCCTAGGCCCCCTGTGAGTGACTAATGTGTGACTTTTGGTTGTGTTTCAGAATCCCAACGGGCCGCGGCCCACGTACGCGGGCGCGAACGGCGGCAGCGCCGGGAGCGGGGGCGGAGGCGGGGCCGGGGCTAACTCAGGGCCCGGCGGGGCCGGCGGCGGAGTCGGCGTGGGACCGGCCGCGGGCGGCGGCGTCCAGGTC
>UELU01108816.1:5364-26893 GCA_900490025.1 Megastigmus dorsalis
CCCAGGGCTGAGCGCGCTTCATTTATGATCATTCTATCATCTCCTAAAATTTCGAGTCAATTAGATAATTTGTTAAAGAGAAAACTTTGAAAAACCTTGTGGGTATTTTGATGTAGTAAGGGCGGGAAATTTAAATTTTTAGTGACTCCGACGTCCCCTTAATTATGTCGAAGGTAATCTTCGATGCTAGAAATGTCAAATAGATCATTGTATTATTATAGTTGTAAAGAAATATTTTTTTTATATCATTCATGTTCAATAAAATATTTTTCTCTATCATTGATGCGTATCAATATGTAGATATATATTTTTATCACCACAGCCAATCGAATTTTTACAGTAATAAAATTGTACAGTATCCTAACTTCTTCGAGTATATGTATAATGCGGCGCGAGAGTTTTTGTTGCTTCCATGGCCGAGAGCCTCATCGATCGTAGTTTTTTTTTTTGGTTGTGCGTTCGATGGCTTCTTTTGTTTCCTGGCGTGCACAATAGGCCCTCCTCCCGCCCCCCTGTAACTCGTGAAATTACGCGACAGTTTTGTTAATGACCTTATTAAAAACGAACTGCGAAACGATCGACATCAGCGATCAACTTTATTTATCGTACCTTCATTGTGATACCATTAATTAATTAATCGCTAGCGATAAAACAACATCGTTAGTATGCCATCTCTCCTTTCCGCATGCAATAATACCCTTTCATAAAAAAACACAGAGAGAGTATATCGCGCCCGAGCACGGAAGATGAAAAAGGAGGAAGGAGGGAAAAAAAAGGGAATAACTATATACGCGCTATCGCAGCAAGTGCATCGTATAATTTTTAAAGGCCTCCGTTTTGTAAAAGGCACCTGATTACGATCTATTCTCGCGTGTCCGTCTCTCTCTCTGTCTCTCTCTGCGTATGCGTGTGTGGGTATATGGTCCCCGGCGTCGCTTTGCGCTGGCAATGAAATAAACGAAAAGACTTGTTACCGCGAATAAAGAGCCGAATTCACGTGAGCGATAAAAGAGCCGCTGCTGCTGCTGCTGCTGCTGCTGTGTTATTGTGTATACATGTATGTATAGGCTGGCGTAACGATCGCATAAGCGAGATCGAGCGGGGCTGTGAGTCGCCGGTATATATATATATGTATATACGACTCGCGAATCTCGACGTAGCTCATAATAACGTTGACATCCGGCAATTTCGACTGTCCGTCTCTGTCTTCCCCTCTCCGTGTTTGTGTCCGTGTGAGTGTACACGGCGGCCATTTGTATGTTAATTGTTTATGTTAAACAGTGGCCCCTGCGATGCATTATACGCGCGCTTTTATCGGGACTCGACAATCGCACGCATATGCGCGCCTATATGTATATATACACCCGGAGCTGCGATATTCGCTGGCCTCTCTCTCTCTCTCTCTCTTTCTCTCTGTGTGTGTGTGTGCAGGGCACTGGATTTTTCGATGCATGCGAGATTCTTCTTCCGTAAAGTTTTACCGTGTGCGCGCGCGCACACTTTATATCTCGATGCTTTTTTGACTCTGATTTTGTTATATATTCGGAAAAATTCCGTGTACACGACATTTCGTAGACGACTTATATTTTAATATTTTATAAAATCAACGATGTAAATTTTCAATTTATAAAATTGACGATAAAAGTTCGGTATTATATCGAGAAATTTTTAATTATATTTTACGGGTATAACGTGCATATATACTAGACAGTGCTATTCAAAATGAAATGGCCTCTATTAATTTATCTCTTGTTAAATATATAAAGCATGCGACTTTAATTCTTATGGTATTCAAATAAAAATTCGGGTTTTCAGAAATCGTTTAAAGTTATAATTTAAAAGGTAATTAAGGAAAAGAATTTTCGAGTTAGTCTTATTACCGATCATATAAGTTCTATATTTAATTTTTTTATCTTTCGAAAAAGCATTAAAATTAAAAAAAAATAATTAGCTTGCGTAAGCTTAAAAAAAATTCTTATTCAACAATTTATGATGGAAAAGTAAAAAAGTAAAGAAATTAAAAACTATTTAATTAAAATTTCCAAAGAAAAGGTTTCATAATTATAACGGCTCAATGCCGCCTTTTTGCAGCCTCGAAAACACTTCACACCAATCTTTGTTTGAAAAGAAAAAAAAAGAAAAAAACAGAAAATAAGAGATAGCTTATATTCTCAGAGTGAAAACGATAAGTCATGATATTGGTATCCGCCTCCAATATTTTGCTCGCGGGAATCAAAAGCCGAAGCTCCGCCAGCAGCAGCATCAACAGCAGCGGCAGCTCATCGTTCGGTAGCGCGTCGAATCGGTTTCCGTGGTACTTTTCGTCGGTTTATAAGCGAACGGTAGGCCCCGTACGGCGGACCTGCCCAGGAGAGATCATAAAAATAAGTTGTTGAACGAAAGAGAATGGAGGCGATGATGAGAAATCTCTTGATCTCAAGAGAATTCGAGTGTGTCTGTGTGTACCCGTAGGCTTGGAAATATTTTGAATGGGAAATTAATTGATCGTCAAATTAAATGGATTTTTTGGCATCGTTCAAAATCTCAAAGGATCGGAAATATACGGCGTCGACGATGCCATTAATAAAACTCATTAAAAAGTCTAATGTCGCTGTCTTTATGGGCTTATTTACTGTGTGAATTTTTACGATTGTCATTTCGACTCTGGCTCTGAAAGTAAAAAATTGTTCAACATACATTATCGTATACCGATTTTTCCAGTTTAACAAACTTTCTTTCACCAAGCAGATAAATAATACACACAAACGATCCAACAAGAATCAACTTTCATTTCGTTCGCTATCGATTAAATTAGCAATTAAAATTAAAAACCAAGAAAAAAAATACGAAACGACAAAGCTTCATTCTCATACCCATTCATTGACGCACGCAAACGATGGTTTAACGTTACTCACTCAAAACAGCTGCGGTAATTCTATTACGAGGGCCGGGGTAATTAGTCCGGGCGAGAATACCGCGCAATGAAGGATACGGTTATAGCCAATAAAGGATTACAAATTCGATTTAACCGTCGGCGGTAAAACGAGTGATGCAGGATGTAAGTACTATCCCGACGGCGGTGGCGGCGGCATGCAGATGATGACGTTGCAACATATCGGGCGGCGGTGTCGGCGTCCTTGGGTAGAAGAAGGCATTCCACTCCAGGTGTCGGTCACGGTTAATACCGAACCACTCGAGCGACGTAACGAGCGGATCGAAATCCGCGAGAGGAAGCCATATTCGTGTCAAAATACTCGGCTACCGGTATATAGCTGAGTCTCGCCTCGGGCCTTCCCCGGTTCTTTCTTCTCTCTTCTTTCTCGCTGCTCCTTTTTTTCCTATTTCGCACGCTTGCTGCCTCACGCAGTCGTTCTCGATCTTATTAGATCGTGGAAAAGTGACAATTCACTAAATCCTTATTAATCTTCGCATTGTTTTTTGCCTCTTTAGAAGCTCTGATGTATCGATATGTACTTTATTGTATTTCATAATTTACTATCGATTTTTGACACTTACAGGGCAAAGCCTAAATTCAACAGCTGTAACGGCTATTATTTCTTTTTCAATAAGTTTACTTTTTTTTATCCGAAGTAAGAAAAGTAGTCTTGTATCAATTAAGTTTAATCTATCACTTCAATTACAACATCAATTTATCCTCGTGTCCACCCTTCCCCCAGACAACAAAACTCCATCAAGTCCTGCATCAATAACGTGTTTACGAGAAAACAGCTTTATTTTACCAAGAAATTGACCGGTCAATTCAAAGCAAATACTTTCTCCATGTAATCTTTCGATTCTACAACCCTTATCAAAAGAAGAAGAAGACGACGGGGACGAGGCAGCAGCAGCAGAAGCAGCTCTCTCAACCCAGAAGCCTCTAAGAAAATTTATATATTTGTCGAGTTCTCGGGGGTCCACTCGTCCAACGTCCACCAATGACACGGACCCTCGACATCCGGAAGAAGACGGCGTATAGCCCGTGTTATTTGTGTGACAGGAGAAAGAGGAAACGGGCCGCTTCTGCTCCACTGTCCACTACACTATACAGTCACACACACACACACACATACTCACACATAGTGCGTCGATATTTATTTAGAAGCGAGTCCCGCGTGGACTCCATTCGCGCGCTTCTCTCTCTCTCTCAACGATGTCAACGTGTTAACGTTCGAGTGGTCCTGGACAACTCGACTCGGACTCGGATTCTCTCTCTCTCTCTTCCACTCTATAGGCAAGCATACTGTCACTTTCCAACATTGTTGACTCTCTCTCTCTCTCTCTCTCTCTCTCTCTCTCTCTCTCTCTCTCTCTATCTACATCTCTATCTCTCTATCTGACGCACACGACAATTCCAGGACCATGTCCAGGCCTTAGTCGAGTGTGTCCGAGGCGTTGGCTAGTGCGCGCGAGCGCTTATTTACCTAGGCACTGGTGCTGCGGAGTTTTGTTCCAGGCTGTTTCGCTTCGCCAAATATCGCCAGAGAAAACATTGGATAACTTCCTCCATGCGCTGTAAGAGAGAGAGAGAGAGAGAGAGAGAGAGAGAGAGAGAGAGAGAGATAGAGCGTGTCAAGCCGTTCGCTATAGACCATCTAAATTTTCTTACTTTCTTTGTGTGCTATCGTGTCTTTGCTCGCGTTACATTTCTGTGCAAACGGTAGTGGGATTACGAATCACTTAGTTTCGTTTAGTGTTATGGTGAATGATACAAAAGGCATGTAACATGAGGATTTAAAGTATAGGAAAATGTTGTAAACAACAGCAGGCTTAATACTATTTCAATATTGTTATACATGCTGTAAAAGAGTTCCTGTGCAATTGATAAGTCTTTCAAGAGATAATAATTGGATTAAAAACAGTGATTGAGCCTTTCGCGATGATCAATTTTTTGTGTCCAACGAGTTTAGAGTGTACAGGTAAACATATTGTTTCCTTCAGCCCATATTTTATGTAAGTCATTTGTGAAAAATTCCCCCGAGTCCCTTAAAAAAAGGATGCTGGATATATACATACAGATCTATAATTGAGATAAGTATAACATATTATATCCGCTGTAAACGGATACCGCGTAGTATAGTTTTGGGAAAATGACTAATCATGTTCATTTTGGGAACATATACCAGGTGGGATCCCATCATAAAGAGGTCCCAACGATAACAAATATATATTTCTTCTATTTCGATAAGTATCTTGTCCAGTTAAAACTGCCGCACGTTTACCAAAAATCTGACCATTCCCATCATACCAACGATGATGCACACGCGCAAGAAGGAATTTCATACCACGTAATAAACAAAAAAGGCGAAACATTTCGTTCCCCGCAACAACAAACATCCCATTATACCCGCCCATAACAATTCCATAACAGCCATTATGCGCTTCTCGTGTGTATATATATATATATATATGTGTGTATACCTCCCCCGAAGTCTCTGCATTCGCGCACGTGCAACATTATCCGCGCGGCATCCGGACTCTGATCGTTGTCGGCTCCTTTTTTTCCCTTCCACCTGTGCTCGCAACTGCGGCAATGATAATAACGACGCCGGCGCCAGCGTCGGCATCGCGTTCATGCGTGCACACACGTAGAGTCGTCGTCGTTGTCGTCGTCGCGCATGAACCACGGCCGCCGTACGTGCCATTCATTCCGGGTGCAGCGCGCGGGCCAGCTCTTGTATATACCCACCATAGACCGCCGCGGTGAGAGAGACGCAACGAAAAAGTCCTTCTTCCGTCTATTTTAATGAAGGATGATGCAGCCGCCGCGGTCCCCCGACTCATATTTTACACACTCCGCGAACAGAGGTGGAGATCGGGACTGAACACACACACACACACACACACACACACACACACCGAAGAAGCTATACAGCGACTCGCTATATCGTTACATCTGCCATTTGTCACGTCAAATTACGTCTCGGAGAGGAGGTGAGCGATTTATGAGAGATGCTACAGCGAGGCACACCGCTTGTTCCTTCCGCGGCGCGACACCGTATAAACAAATGGCTGACGATTTAGTAGGACCACCGTCATTAACAAGCTCTTTCTCTCTCTCTCTCTCTCTCTCTCTCTCTCTTGCTCTTGCGCCGCTGACACGGGATGACGGCCGGGGCCCGTCGGCTCGTGAACTGCTTCGCCCATATAATGATTCGTTCGTGCCTCGAGGGCGCTGAGCTTTTCGGGAGGGGGTCCCAAACTCTGCACGGGCCATGCATGCATGCATGTGAGAACGCGAGATAATATCGGTAGAGAGAGAGAGAGAGGCGTGCGAGAGATACCGGTCGCGTCACAGTGGCGCTCATTAAACCTGACTTGACGGTATGATTGTTGCGGTGAGACGTGCGCGACGATAAAGAGAATTTTTTTCTTCGTCGGGGAAATTGAAATGGCTTCCGAGGACACCAAAGATTGTTGGACAATTGTTTCTACTTAATTCGATGAATGATCGTGTCAAACAGATGGTACAATTGAAAAATGACTCCACCGATTTTTTTACTAATAAACAATTTATGGTTATATAAAAGATACACATGGAAGAAAAGCTTAAACGATATCAAAATGGAAATAAGTAGATATACCTATTTAGTAAAGAAGAATGATGGTTTCACTAAAAGTTTTTTTAGAGGGTACAATCGCGGAACGATTTCAATTCTAATGCTAATTTTTGGAGAGTCAATTTAAACAATTTTATTTGGCACTGCAGCGTGTCCCCATAAATTATGTTAATGTGTCTTATTAGATTCGCGTTAAAAAGTGAATTTACATATTTGTTGCACGAGGTAAGATGAGAACCCCTGGAGGGTTTGAGTTTTATAGGTGTTAATACTAAATTAAATCCTAGCCCGGTCGCACGAAGCAAGAGAGAAAGAGGAGGTAGAGGAAAGAGAGAGAGAGAGAGAGAGAGAGAGTGAGAGAGAAAGGGGACCTTGTGTGTAGGCATATAACGTCGGCCCCGGCAGAGAAATGAATCGGGACTGGGTGTTAAGGTAAAGGATGTAGTCGGAGAAGGAGCAGCGAGTGAGAGGAAGACAGCGGCGGCGGTCCCTTGCGATGGACGCTAAGAAATATAAAAATTAACAGCTTCGAATGCCAAATGCGGCGTAACTTATTGTTATTGGAGAACGAGGATGCCGGGCGATGCATAAAGAAGATGAAAATGAGACTTCTTTCACGTGTGAATTCTCCACCTTAATTGTATACTTATTTTCTCGCTGGGACTGCGAGCCTCCGATGAATTGTTTTATTTTTCATCTTATTTGTAAACCTGCCGTCGTTATAAATAACACTTTTATTGGATATTATATTTATATATAGAATATCATCCAATAGTTTCGTTTACAATTAAATTTATTACGGAATTAAAATTAATAAAGTTACATGAGTTTCTTGAGTTTCAAAGGATTAAGGTAATGGTAAAAATGCATTTAAATATTTACGTCTATGTATATATATGTTTGATCACAAAGCCACATCTCCCTATTACTATTTTAATAAAGGAAGGCATTGTGATTCGTAAAAATGTAATTTCACACGCCATCTTATAATCTATCGAGGCTCAATGACTACGGAACTGTCGCGTCATCGGAACTCCGATATAATCAAAGCGAGCCGCTATTGAAATTAGTCGAAACGTATCGGCTCACTTGTCCTTATTCCATTGTACTTTTTATTCTCGAGCCTCTTTTTTATTTCGTCTTCCGTCTCTGTAGGTATAGTAGCTGAAAAAGAGGGCGGGTGAGAAAATTTTTCTGGAAAAAAATCAAAGAATCGAAAAGCGTACCAAGGCAGCAACTATAAACTCTGGCCTCGGAATATCGCCCGGCTGGAAAGTTGTACGGAAGTGACGTCAGCAGGATCGCGCGCCGCCCTCCGCGCGAAAACTTTTTAATTATTTTTACTTTTAATTTCATCGTAGAGCTGCTCGACCGATCAGTTTTTCTCTGATCAAAAGAAATTTGGCTTTTTCTTTTGTTGAGCATGATTATCGGTTCGTCGAAGAGGTGAGAATTTATAATTGATATATATAATGAAAATTTATATTTTCTGGAATTGGCAATAATTATTTGTCGAGAAAACAACTTTTAATAAAAGCGACAGCACGCAAATCGTTTATTTATATTGGACTTTCATAATATTACATAGTGGTCGTTAAATTAATTCATCGTTCCAGCTGAAAATTTATTCAGTAATCCCGCACATGGAAGTCCAGCGCGGCGAGTTAATCCTTTGAGATGCGCGACCCATCGTCACCCAAGTGAAAACAGTTAAAAAGTAATGCAGATTATCCGGGCGACTGTTTATACAGCTCGAAGCCCAAAGAGAGAGAGAGAGAGTCCGGTCCATCGTAGAAGATCGATAAAAACGCGGGCGCGCGAAATACATGTAGCGCAGCTCGCAGACAAACGCGCGGGTGGGTGGAGGGAGCGGCGAGGGAGAGAGAAGTAAAGCGAGTAAGGCGGACGGTGAGAAAAAGGAGCGGAAGGTGGGGTATCGAGGGAGTGAGAGAGAGAGAGAGGAAGCACACGCGGAGGTGGAGCGAGAGCCTAAACAAACACACTCGCCTTTATTGCAGCAGCAGCAGCAGCAGCAGCAGCAGCACCTCTTTGCTATGCGCGCGCGAGACTCGTCCCCTCCTTCTCCTCCTCCCCCGTAGCTGGGCAAAACTTCATCTTTACCTTTATGCTACATCGACATCGTCGACCAATTGAAAAGCGCTCCTCGCGAGAGAAACCAAGATCCACTTGACTGCTGCTGCTGCTGCTGCTGATGCCGATGCTTCGTCTATTCCCCCTCCTCTATTTATACTACAGGACGCCTGCACACGTTCCAACTATGGTCGAAGGTAAAAAAGGAGCGCCAGGAACATCTCTGTGTTTCAGTCCTGCGAGCAGACGAGAAAGAGAGAGAGGGAGAAACACTTTTCTACAAAGGAGCTTTGATTAATTTACATCCCTCTTCCTCCTTCTTCTTCGTCCTACGCTTCTTCCTTTTTACCGAGCGCACGATTTTACCGCCTCGGCTCTTTATCGCGAGATTTTATATACGCCGCGTTTGATTGGGAAAGTTGCTCCATGCGGTCTTTTAACTTTGCTCATAGTGAAATGCTACACGTATATGCAAGGTTCAATCGTTATTTTTCTTTTATATAAATCGTTCATTGCATTGTCTAATATATGATTTACTTACCTCAAATAATACATATTATATATTCATTGACCCAGTTAAATGTATATATTTTCTTACATTTAGACTCAGTTTTCATGAAATACGTATGCCGCAACCCATGTTGAAAAGTGTACTATTCATTAATAGCAAATGAATATTCAATTCGCCATATTCAAATCCACGTTCATTAAATGTTAATGCAAATGCCATTTAATACAAGACATCCTTTCTCTTAGTGTTTTTACGAGATATCTGCACAGTGCGAGTTTCCATGTTGGGCTTTTAAAAAGTTGCGAAAGCATTTATTTAACGTCTGTAATCTCTTTTTATTAAAATTGCCGCAAATAAATGGCTCTTTTTGCAAAAGATCTCATTTGTTTGTAGATTAGTTACAAGATCGTACGAAGATATACAATTTCGTGGATAACTTTTACTAATTTATCGCATGATGCATCTCGTTTAAAAAGGCGTAGACAGTATGTTTTCAAACACGTCGATCAAATCATCAAAATCAATCCGCAACCCACAACCGAGCCCTTGATCGCCACACGGAAGAAACGCTATATATATATATAGATATGTCCTCGGGAACAGTCAACGTCAAAGATTACATTATACCCGATTACAACGGGAGCAACACATCGGTAGAGAGAAGCCAATACAGAGCCGAAGATGCGCTGTATACGCCACACAATAGAGCAGCATTTCCTCGCTCAACTTGCTCGCGTACACGGGCGCCCGAAGACGGGGAGAATTGATTCCTACGATGGCAGCTGCCTATATGGTCATTTTATTAGAGGCGTTATCGCGTATATATATACACGAGCTGTGCTGCTGCTGTTGCTGCTCCACTGTATATATACGCGCGAGCGAGAGACGTCAATCAACTCGTCTGTCTCTCTCTCCTGTATACCGCGTTGCTGCTGGGGCGGCTAATAGTGCTTCGCTGTATGAAGCGAGTCGGAGGCAACCAAGATGATTGACAGGGGCCGATTAGCGATCGCGGCTTTCTCCCTCTCTTTCTCTCTCTCTCTCTCTCTGCTTAACCGATCGATTTGGAATTGTTCGGACGTGCGTGGAGTTGGTCTCGATGCTTCCAGTCTACTATCCGCACTGCAATGCTTTTGCTTTGATGACTGTTGTTGTTTGGACGTTGGTGCGCGCACGGGCTTAATGAATTCTCCTGCAGTGCGTCTGGACCAGCCTGTCTGATTGCGCCGCGCTGCTCCACGTTCCCGGTTGTTCTCGCTCTCGTTGTTGCTGACGCTGCTGTTGGCTAACCCTTTTGTCGAGCCGCTTGACCGTGAGCCCCAGTGATGATTGCAGCTGTCCGTTTCTGAGGAGCTGCTCCACTATATATAATGCCACTGTATATTTCAGGGTATATCGCAACGAACGTCTTCGAAACGATATTGTTACTCTTTCAGTCGAAGTTTTAAAGATAAAGTGCGCCTCGCGCCGACGTTCTAAGCTCGCAAGTGCAGTTGTGCGCAGCAGAGGTCCGCCGGCCCGCCTCGAGCGAAATATTTAAAACTCGTTAAACTTTTCGCTCGTCCCGATTTTTCTGCGGCTCTTGGGCGCGCGGCAGGAGTAAGGAAAAAAGAAAGAAAAGTCAGGAGTTAGTACCGCACTACAACTGAACAAAACAAAGGTGCACATATAGCCTCGGAACGAAAGACTAATGAACGCTAGTAATAATCGGTTCTCTTTCTCTCGGCGGCGCCGCCGACGTTTTCTCTCTCCTCCCCTCCCATTCCCTTGTACTACCGCAGCAGCGTTTTTCCGCCTTCTCTCTCTCTCTCTCTCTATCTCTTCGCAGAGGCACTAATATATATCGCGTCGGAGAGTAAAACAAAAGGCATGGACAAACAACGAACGGCGATGTGTCTATCTCAAGGGGTAGCAGCAGCGGCGGCGGCGACTGCGGCGGTTAGGGATGCCTCGGAATCGGGAAAAAGAGAAACACCGCGCGAGAGAGAGAGAGTGTCGGATATATATGGGGAGGCTTTTAGTTTCGTTAATGGCTATCTCGCAGAGCGATAAGTGCCGAGATCTGTCTACCTCCGCTTGCTTTACACCTTTCTCTCCCTTCGCCGCGTTCTCTCTCCCTCACTCTAGCGCTTAGCCGTTCCACAACTACTTTTCTCTCTTACGTCCGTGTTATATGTATACGCGCCAGTGGTATACAGCTTGCTCTTCGTCTCTTTCTCTCGTATGTGTCGTGTGCCCCGGCACTGCAGCTTCTATCTTGAATACTAGAGAGTTCGGGGGGGGATTCTACGATATTTCTTGGGCGTTGCTGTTGCTGCTGCTGGTGGTGCAGCTGAAAAATTGCGCGGCGACGATTTAAGCGCTTGGACTATTTGTGGCTGGGATTGGGACTCGTGCGGGGCTTGGCTTTCGTATAGAGCAGCGGAGGATGGGAGAATGGGTGGAATTATTAGATCAATGTGGAATGTCGCGGCCGGTTAACTGCTGTGTAGGTCGGGATTTTGGGGACCGACGCGATGGATGGGTTGACGGTTGAAATTGGGACGATATTGCTATGGAAACGAGAAATTTAATGCTTTCATTGTATATCGAGTCAATTCTTGCCATGCTTTGCAAGTGTTGACATCGTACTGCTAATTCTTGATATCGATAAAAATTAACAAAAATCTAATTATTTAGACGAACAATCCGATTAGTTAAGGTACTTTTAAAATTTTCGATAAAAAAGAATCAATATTTTTTTCTTAATTGTGAATCAATAAAAATCTAAGACTACGTTTACTCTGTAACTGTGTGGGTCAATTGTGTGAGAAACGAATTGGTTTCTAAAAAGAAAAAAAATAAATAAAAGAAAAAAGTATAAGAAGCCCACCCGAGCTCGACAGTTTTACGCTCGATAATGAAAGTGCGTCTTCCTCGGAAGTCCCTGGCAAACGTTAGCGTGCGACTGGACGTTATAGACGTCGGCCAAGAAGCTCACCGCACATATATAAATATAAAAAAAGAAAAAAAAAAGAGTCGAGAGACGTGCACACGAGTGTATAAGAAAAGAGCGAAGAAGCGCAGTATATACAAGGAAGGCCATAAGGCTATGGAAAATATCGGAAACCTATAAGCGATAAGCTGCTAATTGAAAGTCGAGACGGCGCCGTACGGTCGTTGGAAAAACTCGTGAGGACGTTCCATGCCAGCGGCACTTGCCGACGTATACTTATATACGTATATACCGTTCAAAATCTCGGAGTAAATAAATATGAAAGAAAAGATAACTCATCTAGCGCGCAAACAACGAAGACGCGCGCGTCTCCTTTTTTTTTTTGTTGGTTCACGCACCCTTCGTTTGTCTAAGGTAAGCGATCGTTTGCACATGGTTGGCGTCTGTGTATGTGCGCCGAGGCTACTATGAGAAGAAAAAAGAACGCGAAGGCTTTGGGTAAACATATTGCTTAAGTAGCAGGCGCCACTTGCTTTTTTGGAGTTGCATGCATCGGGTATTTGACGACGCGTCTTGTTGGGTCATTGCGGCGTTGCGAGTTTCTCGGTTGCAGTTAACACTGCTGTTCCTACATACTTCCACCTTTGTCTATTCTATTGTTTACACGTTATATTACCGTGGGTAAAAATTTTTAAATACGTTTGTAATTGCAAAACTGAAGATCCCGTTATTTTACTTAATTTTATCATTTGATCTCTCAATCGTTTGAACTTATATTTAGCAAAGTATTATTACAATTGATCTTTCGAAGACTATATATCTATTTCAAACGATTTCTTCACTCCTCTTTCAAACTACATTATAAACCATATCTTAATTAAAAATGATCCTCGGAACGCAACGAGACGCCACTCTCGCACACATCCGCGCCAGACGTCAAAAATATGCTCACATTATATATATTCCTCCGCATACCAAGCTCATATACCGCAACAAATCAATCCTACATAAAAAAAAAGAAGGGCTGATTTCCTCTGTAATTTACAACCGTGGCCTATAAGCTCTTCATCTGCAGCAGCAGCAGCAGCGGGAGAACTCGCTCGGCGTCCCGAAATAAAAGTCGCCGGCCGACACTCCATATATCGCGAAAAAAGGGCCCTTCGCTATTAAAGTCTGACAAATTTTTCATATACACACACGCGCACGCTCTCGCAGTCTCTTCTCTCTCTCTCTCTCTCTCTCTCTCTCTTTCTCCGCGTGGCAGCGGTTATATTTATATTATAAGAGATGATCTGGCGGGAGTCGCGCGTCGCCGCGTGTGCCTTGCGTCAGTCCACTAATGAGCGTAGTCGAGACGCTCGCTCTCGCTATACATTATGACGAATGGCCTACACAGCGCGATATCTCGTGCGGTGGATACTTCTCGTTTTGATGCGCGCGCGCGCGCGCTGAGGCTGAGATGTCGCGTGGATTATACCATGTGCACATGTGCCCGGCGTATAGTCGTTTTCGGAACTATGCGGGGCGGAGAAAGACGAATTGGCTCGATGCATGGAGTACGGGTTCACTTTGGCCGAGGCGAGCTTGTGTATGTAATGCTACGGAGGGAACGCGATTATTCCTCCTTCGTCGATTAGTGCTTGTATATTCTCGACATGCGGTTTTGCTACTTGTCTCTTGGTTTTTGGTTCTGTAATATTTTGCTACTAATTCAAGTGGAATGGCAACGATTGTGTCTGTGTAATCTTTCGTATTATCGCGTATACCGAATTTCTCAAATACTTTCGAAACGGTAAAAGAACCTTAAAAAGAAATAGTAATGAAATTTGTATCGCGTCATCGATTGAATTCACCTGCACTCCCACTAAGCACTTCGTTCCATATATATTTCCAGCGCACGCAATCTCATCATCGCGTCCATCTTATTAACAATTAAACTCGAGGGAAATATCTCGAATAACCGCACGAAACGGACATAAAAATCTAACGCGAAATTCGCATTCTCTCCCAATGCATTCTCTCACTCTCTCTCCCTCTCTGAACGCGCGAAGCAAAAAACTACAACAGAAGAAAGAAAGGAAGAACGAACGAACGAACGCGAACGAACGAAAGAAAGTAAAGCGAGCGAAAAAAAAGTAGGAAGAGAGATAGAGAAGAAGAAGAAGAAGCCACAAGAATTCTTTCTCAGCCTCCCACCCTCGTAAAACTCGAAGTCGGGCGAGGGCCGCCGCTGCCGCCGCGCACCGATGCAATTTTCGCAAATAGAAAAATATCTTTGCCCGGAGCGCGCGCGCGCGAGCCGCGGGGCTGCACTCGTAAAGAGCTGCTGTTGCCGTGCGTCGTGGGCGAGCCGTGGCTCGGGAAGTATCTGTGTGTCTGTATACGTGTGTGTGTGTGTGTGTGTGTGTGTGTGTGTGGGAGGAAAGTGCAAGAAAATGCAATTTCATAAGTGCGCGCGGCCACCCATCCCTTCCCGTGCGCGGAATCGCGAAAGCTCGCCACCCCCGTTGCTGTGTATACACACACTCGCGTTACACAGCAGAGCCGTGCTAGCGAGGGATTAGATAGAAGCGAGAGAGAGAGCGAGAGAGAGAGATATTCCTGCAGAACCGGGTAGATATCGACCAGAGAGTGAGAGAGAGAGAGAGAGAGAGGAGACCGCGCCTAGACATAAACCACAGAGCGAGAGTATACGTATGTGTGCAGCAGCAGCAGCGGCAGCAGCAACGCAGCGCAACCAGCAGAGCATATACGTCAATAGCATGTAATTCCGCGCACGGGGAATCGTCTCTCTCTCTCTCTCTCTCTCTCTCTCTCTCTCTCTCACGCATACATATACATCGGAGGTACATATTAGCAAGTGGCGTATAGTAGGCCGTCAGCTCTCTATAGCGTATGATAGCGCGGTGGCGGCAGCAGCAGCAGCAGCAGCAGCCGCAGCTTCTATCTCTATCTCTCGCGGTGTGCGTACAGTTGCGAGGGGACGGTGAGAGGGTACTGCAGTTTGGTTTGCAGCAGCAACGGCGTATATGTACCTACTCTCTTGACTAGCGTCTATATACATGTATATAAAGTGGACGTGAGAGAGGGGAAGAGCGAGAGAGAGAGAGAGAGAGACAGAGAGAGAGAGAGAGAGAGGGATGCTGCAGGATTAGCGCTGATTGGTCCCGGCGTCGGCGTGATTAGAGATGTTATCAGGCACAAGCGGACAAAATGCTCGAGCGGCTACTATATAGTCCTGATGCTGGGTACCTTCCCACATTCACCGGAAGAGCACCGGGTGAAACATATGTATTCTTATCTATTTTTCCCCGCAGAATCCGGTTACACTTTGGTCCAAAATTTTGTAAAAGTCGCACATTTCAAGTATGATGCGATTTTCTCAGAAAAAGGTACATTTTAAAATACTAATTCACGATCGGAATACATCAGTCTGTCAGATTTGCATTAATAATACTTATCAAACAAAACTTTTTTTATTGTCGAATTCAACTGTTTTTATAAGTAATTATAAATAAAAATAACAAATTATTATAGGTATTTGAAAGAACCAATAATGATTTTTATTTTTACGTTGAGTTTAATAACATAGCTGCCACAGTTTTCAATGTAAGGAGTTTTATTTTTAATAATGTACGATTTTTTATTTATTTTTTATGAAAATTGTTTTTTCTAAATCATAATTAAGAAATTTTCTTTAATTAAGTTAATTGATTTTACAAAAAAAGTAGTTTCAGTATATTAAAAATCTGTTTTTCTGAGATGAAACGCGTTTTACGTAAAATTTGCAACTTTTACCAAAAAATACTTAAGAATATGTATGTTTCATCCAGCTGCAGGACTAAAATGCGAGAGGGGAAGATCGCGCTCCTCGCTATTTAAAATATTATATTTCTTATATAAATATACAAATCCTGATGAGTGTAACTCACCCCTGCTAAAAGTCCAAAAAATTTTTCGTAAGTGTTCTCTGCACAACAATCGAGAAACATATGACAGATCACAGAACTCTGTTTCTTGGCCGTGCTTGATTTGCATTTTTATCAGCTTACGCTTAACTACTTTTAGAAGGACCATTTATTTGACAATACACTTCCCTTTATTTTGAGAAATGTGCACATAAGCTCAAGAAAATACAGCTTGAACTGTGATATAGACTGGAAAATGTTTTGCCACTGGAAGGTTGGCATGCTCCCTCTGTTGGTTCATTCGAGGATTAGAATTCCTGACAACTGCGCCACTTGGGAATTAAAGATACTGTCGTGCTCTCGCCGCGAGTCTCAGTCCTCTCTCTCTCTCATTTTCACTTTCCCCTCTTATTCTCTTGAACTACTGCTGTTGTATATTCCCTTGCCTCTCTGTTTTCTTTTTCTTTAATTTATTACTTCTTGACTTCTCGAAAAAAAAGTCGTTTCATGCGAGAGGATTTTTTTTAAATGACCAGCAAGAATAAAGTAATAATGAAGAAGATGAATTTGATTGCAAGCAAAAATCTTTTTACGGTTGGACGATTCTGCTCCATGCAAGAATATAATTTTATCACGAATAAGTTAATGTAATGATAAAAATGATAAAGCTATTTCAATAAAGGATATAAGTTAATCTTTTATGATAGATTTTGATTTTCATCGAATGGATTTCTTCTTATTGTCAGTATATACCAAATATTTTCAGAAATACTTTAATCGCAGATTTAAAAGATTTCTATTTCAATTGAATGATTTTCTTCTTGTAGCAAGTATATGCTAAATTTTTACAGGATTAATCAAATAGCAGATTAAAGTATAATTCATCTACAATCAAATTATAATCTTCGGTTAAATATAATCGAAGGAAATAGATTTTATTCTTCATTCAAGAAGAAAAAATTTACGTGCCCAAACAAAATTATATTCTTCTTAATTCAAGTGGATTCTGCTTGCATCAAGTATCTTTTTTTTCTCACTGTATGTTCACACAATAAATTAAATGTTTATAGACGGTTCGGCGGAAAAAGGTGCTATCTCAGCTATTCTGATTAAAATAGTTCTATCTCGCTGACGCGGTTTATTCTTTTAACTTTAAGATAATAGAAAGTGTCTAAATTTAAATTTTATATAAAAAAAATATAAAAACCTAATTCTCAGTCTAAATGTCACATAGGTAAAAAAATTTCTTTGGTGCAATGAGAGCTGAAGAATTAATTTCTATACAAGAAAAACAAAAACATAATCTGGAGATAGAACCTGTTAATTTTGACAATTTAAGCTAGAACATTTTAATCTGAAGAGTTACGATAAAAAATTTTCCATCGAGCCGACGATATACCGGGTATTCAAATGATATCGTGACATTCGGGCCTGTTCCGCAGTTATTTTATGTATATAGATACTTTTGTTAATATAAATTTTGTTTTCTGAAAGAATTTCTGGTACACATATTAGCGATTTTTACATATTTATTTATTTTATAACACTTTGTGTGAGAAGCTCGATTATCGCACGCAGGAAAAATGACGCACGTGTTAAATTGAGCTTTTAACTCGTTGAGTCATAAAATACGGTTTGGTACATGCGTCAGAAATAGATTTCACCATCGCTTCGCTCATGAACAAACGTTCACACGAAAGTACAATCACTTTAACGCACTAGTATCGAAAGGTACTATTATACATTATTTGATATAATTCTGCTCGTAAAGTTAGTGCGTAATATAACAATTTCCGTGCGTAAAGTGTTAATTTCTTTACCAAGACTGTTTCTTCTATAATATCGCATTTTTAATGAAATAGAAATAATATTAAATCTTCATAATAATTTTGATTCTAGCCACACTAATGCTGTTATGTTCTATAGCACTTCCTGGACCCCAGTATAAAGTGGATATACCATTCTGGTACAAGATTATATGGAAAAATGTTACATTATTTGATCGTATCTAATAATAGCTGAATATTTTATTTGCACTGTTTTATTCAGTGACTATTTAAATTTTTTTAGATTATAAAATCTATAGAACTTTATAAGGGTAGGCATCAACTTTTCGATATCTTTAGGTAAGCATTTTAAAAACCTCATTTTTCGAGATATTATATATATTGAATTATAATTCGTTTTATGCTTTTATCTCGGAAACTTTTGGAATTTGGGTAAAACTGACTAAATGTTTACGTTTCTTCCAATGTACATTTATTATACAATTTATAAATAAAGTAAGTATTAAATACCTATTTCAAAATATTTCAAAAACTACACTGAGAAAAATGGATACTGCTCGCAAGAGGAAAAATCTGCTTGAGAGATATCTACGTAGGGCAAGATAAAATCTGCTTGAAGCGAGAAACCGGGTTCTCCTTTCTAAATTATGGTTTTCTTGTTTCTAGCAGAAAAAACTCTTCCTTCTACACCAACATACGGCCGGCAAAAAGATTACGTGCTTGCTGAAAAATGAAATCTTCTTACTGTAAGTAGATAAATTCTACAAGAGGTATCCCCCTCTTGTAGTGCACGTGCGTTAACCGCAAAAATGCAGAAACCGAAGACAATGAGCGAATTCTTAAAAGAAGCATCGCTTGATTCAAGTGTTGGTGATGAGTTAAGGGGTAATTTACTCCTTTTATCGTTAGTTTTTACTATACCAACTTACTATAGTTGCGTAACTTATTATTTTTTGTCTCCTTGAAATAAAAGTTGTTTCATACGAGAGGATTTTTTTCTAATTGAACTGCAAGAATAAATTAGAAATGAAGAAGATGAATTTGATTGCAAGCAAAAATCCTTTTGCGGCTGGAGGATTCTGTTTCATACAAGGATATAATTTTATCAAGAATAAATTAATGTAACGATAAAAATGATAAAGCTATTTCAATGAAGTATATCAATATTTATGAAAGATTTTTATTTCTATCGAATGGATTTCTTCTTATTGTCAGTATATGCCAAATATTTTCAGAAATACTTTAGTCGCAGATTTAAAAGATTTCTATTTTAATTAAATGGGTTTCTTCTTGTAGCAAGTATTTGCTAAATTTTTATAGGATTAATCAAATAGCAGATTAAAGTATAATTCCTCTACAATCAAATTTCAATCTTCTTCATTCAAACAGAATCGAAGGAAACAGATTTTATTCTTCATTCAAGAAGAAAAAATTTACGTGCCCTAACAAAATTATTTTCTTCTTAATTCAAGTGGATTCTGCTTGCATCAAGTATCTATTTTTCTCAGTGTATATTAGACATTTAAAAAAATTTATTTATTAAGTTCGCAATTATTATTAAAATTTTAAATACAATTTATTTGTTTATTTAATTAATTACATTAAACGGACATAGCCCATTTTATATAATAAGACATATAAGGTCAGTAGTATCACACACTAATCAATTACATAAAATATAATAGTTTAGTAATTTATAGGTCAAAATATCAGTATGCAATATTCGGATTTTCATTTCCTATATATAGGTATATATTGTTTCCGATATATCCAAGCCTCATTTAAGTTTGAGATTATTTAACCCTTATATCTAAAATTTAGTTGTCGAATTATGTGATCGAATTTCTTTGTTTATAAAAGATTGGACTCATTTATCCCTCCTGCTCAAAAATATTAAGTATGCCTTAATATAAAAATCCGAATATTTCATACTAATATTTTGCCCTATAAATTACTAAATAATTATATATTATGTAATTGATTAGTATGTGCTACTTGCTACCTTATATGTCTTATTATATAAAAAGGGCTATGTCCGTTTAATGTAATTAATTAAATTAATAAATAATGAGATTAATAAAGATTATTTTACATATATGTACATCTAATATGTTTATAGATACTTCTGGGTCAATATAAATTTTTCTATATTTAGTGATTTTTAAATCTTTGTATATTTTATTACACTCCATGTGATAAGTTCATTGTAAATTGAATGTTGAATTTCCGGTAGGAGAGGGACGATGACTGGGCGAGGTACGATTCACAAAAGAAATATATTCGGAATAGTCAAGAAATGCGTTGGTTTATTTCACTGGGATACACTCGGTCTCTACTGTGTCGCAGAAGGGTATGATTTGCGGTGTCGATCTGGACGTCTAGCGAGCGAAACATTAAAGGCTCGCACTCTTGCCGTTGCGTAGCGCCTGTTCGAGCGTTCGCTCACGATCGGAGCGTCGCGGGTTCCGCGAAACGATGCCACGGTTCGGATTCCATGAAACGATCATCATGGTTCATCGTCCGTCGTAGTAGGCTCCCTCCATCCACTTTGGTCTCGACTTCCGGTAGCGACGTTAGCGTAGCCGGGATCGAGGGCCAATATGGAGAACTAGCCCACATCGATCGTTGCCGCAACTGGATCTGGTACGACATTAATCGGACCGCCGATGAGAAAGTAGCCGGGTATGAGGAAGTCGACATCGTCAATCTCCCCGATGAGAGGGTTAAGTGGGCGGCCGTTAAGATACGAAGAGGTACTCCTTAACTGCGGTTTTAAACCTACTGAGGAAAGGAATATTGGTAATTTCGGTAGGTAGAGAATTCTAAAAATGCACACTTTGGATTTGGAAAGATCGTTTTCGAGTCATCGCGCACATTAAGGGTTGAGTGAGTTCTTTTGTCATCCCCTTCGCCAAACCCCTAGGTATATATCTAGAGAAGAGACGCTGTAGAAAGTCTGGGAGATGCATACGCATGATTTTGAACATGTTGATCGCATTTAATAATAGTTGATTATTTTATTTTCACTGTTTTATTCAGTGACTATTATAATTTTTTAAAATATATAGATCTTTATTTAAAAAAATTTTTTATTGTAGTTGATAATAAATACGTTTATTTGAATAAAAATTAAGGATTTTTCATTTGAAAATGTACAGTAACTTTTAGTACATGTATTATACGACAGAAATATAAAGTTAATTAAAAATTTTTTATACCACATACACGTTACTCAAACCCGCGTACCAAAATTAATGTTAAACTTTTATGATTAATTTACTCATTTTTTGCAGATAACAGAAAAGGTAACGGTATTGTTCATGTTATAAAATTTTTATTCACATATGTCGTGACAGTTTTGCACGAAAATGATATGCAATGAATTAAGGTAAATGTACCAATACCAGACTAGCCTAAGCTATCCAGACTATAATCGCAAGTTTTAAGTAAAATATCAGTACATTATAATAACATTACCTTGTTATTTAGTAACATATAACTACTGTATATTAAAATATATGCAAAAAATAGTGGTATATACCGTGATAATTTTATAATATGTAAAAATACAAACCATGCAGATTGCACTAGTATCAGACTAGTAAATGGTGACTGTCCCTGCGTCCAACTTTTTTGTACCCAGTACCAGACTATAGGATTTTAAGTAACATAACCAAAAATTAATGAAACAGTTTAATTAGTAATGCATAAGCACATACTTACTTCCTGAGTTAAATAAT
>UELU01108818.1:0-17783 GCA_900490025.1 Megastigmus dorsalis
CCCACCCACCCCCCGAAACACGCACTCCCACGACACAAAACGTTTACTTCGTCCATTCTTTCTTCCCTTACCACACACACACACACGCACGTAGACACGCGTAGCCGCAAGTAGTAAAGGGACTTTTTCGCCAGCCACGAGTTTCGCACGAGTATGTGAGGTACACATATTATACATATATATAACTTGACGAAGGGGAGCGAGAGAAATTTCTCCATCCCCCTACATATATATATAACCTAGGGAATCTCATAAACCGCGTCTAATCCCGGATTAGGCTCTGCGCAACTTGCCGCGGTATCAGCCTGTGTGTATCTATGTGTGTGTGCGTGTGTACGACGAAATTGAGTCTCTGACGGGCCGCGCGGTTTCCGCTTTGTTGCCTAAGCGACGCGCGGCAGCTTCTCCTCCTCTTCTGGTTATATCTTTTGTAGACTCGAGCTCGTACTCTACACACACACACACACACAGAGAAAGACACACGTGGTTACGAGTGATAAATTCGTCTCGAGATTATCCTGGTTGGCTCGTTAGAGGACGGGGCCGGTTCCTGTCGAATGCGACTAAACGACTGCGCGGTGTAAGGAAGTTTAAGGGGATATGGAATTATTGATAGCGAATACGAGTTGAAACATGTTGGCAAATACATTTGTTATGAGAATACCATCTGGACTATCTATTATTTTTTATACGACGAATGTTAATTTTAAAAAATTGTATAATCTGTACGCGAAATCATTCTCTGATATCGACTTGTACCAATCGTCACGATGTAAGTAGACGCACGACTAATTTAACTCTTATCTCCGTATTAATCAATAATGTCAAATGTATGTGTATATATATAACGTTGTCATCAGTGTCAACCAGTAAAATATACCAGCAATTTATAATTCCCACGCAGAAGCCGGTCGAAATTATGAAGAAAAAAAAAGGTCAAAACAATTCACATAATGTGCGAAGAGAATTTTTATTCCCTTAAGCGGATATTACAAGGTGTATCGCGTGATGCGTTACTTTATATAACAGCGAGCTATAGCTTGCACGATAAAAATTTATTCACTTTTTCGGGCTAATACGTATAAGAGGGATGCGGAAGAGAGCTTGGCTATTCATTTTTCCAAGCGCTTTGTTTTCGTCGTAATATGCAACGGGACACGACATTAGCGTATCGTAGATGATAAAACGGTGCGGGGGCGAATCATAATACATAGTTCAGTGGATCACGATTTAACTCTCGCGTGTCTATTTTTGGATTATGCGATTTATTTCGCCAATTACTGTGGCAGGTGTTTGGATCGGACGAGGGAAATCTTATTGAATGATTGCGACGAGGGGAAGGGTAAAGAGTGTTGTCCGAGGAGATAGATGTAAACAGATTTTTCAATTGTTTTTAAACTGATAATACAGATGCTTCGATTGATGAAAACACTTTTTTCCTCCGCAGGAAACCATTTGTGCTTATTAATATTTTATTACTGACGTTTTGCGTCAATAATAATGTTTTATTCAAGTGTCATCGTGATGCGCGGTATTGACAATCGTTAATTTTTTTTATTTTTCAGAGTAAAAACAATTAATTTTAAAATAATAAAAATACACTTAATAATTCATACATTGAATATCATTCTTCTTCTCATTTAAAGTAATTATTATTAAAAATAATGTACGGCTGAAAGAGCTGAAATAAATTCCGTATTATTTAATGCACGCACGAAAACATGTATATCCTGCCATTACTTCGTTTCAAGTTTCATTTGCGCTAATTAATAATTGTTACGCGCTCATTTCGTTTAACGTGCACTGCAATAAAACTTCATCTGTTCATCATTCCCTTCGACACCGACGAGCCTTTTCAACAGCATAGTTAAAATATATATATATGTGTCTTGCAAGAATTATATAAGTCGATTAAAATTGCCGTTGTCAACTGCGCCTTCGTCAGGCTGTGATATTGAAAAAGACAGTCGAGGGAAACAATTTCGTTGCGGCAACTATAAGTTCTATTTCATAATGCAGTCCGAAAGTGGGTCAACTAACTTTCTCAGTCCTCCAAGTGTAATTGAAAATATATCTGAGACAGAGAGAGAGTGAGAGAGAGAGAGGGGGGGGGAGAGAAAAGTCGAGTACACCGCTTCGTAAAAATAACGAATCGAATCTAAGAAAACAATAGCAAAACTATATAACTAACTACAAGTGCTGCTCTGACCAATTTTTATCTTGGCTAGACAATGCACAAAAAAATGTATTGATTAATTCACCCGATATTTTCCCCATTCAATCACTGCCATTCAGAATCAGATGCATACGCAAAAAAAGGGTGGCGACTATACACAATTATTCATCTTTTACAGTCTCGATGTCCAGAAATCAGGTCGCTCGTGCATCGAATTGATATTTCGTCGACGCTACATATTTTTTCGCGTTCACACTTCAATTCACGGCACAACACCTAATCCAATTGCGCCATTTATATATATATATATTCACGAGCTCGCATCAACTGGACGTTGACCGCTAATGAACGACAACTTTCCGCCTGTGTATATATAAATACGCATCTACCTACGCTATAAAAGAGTCGCGGAAGCAATCAGTTTCTATGAATTAATCATTTATCAATCTCGACAATTAGCGGCTCTTCTGCGCTCGACGCAGCAGCAACAGCAACAGCACAGGAAAACATAAATAAGCAGCTGCACGGCGCAACGATGGCGCAGCGCAGAGAAACGGAGTCATGAGTGTATGCGATGATGATTTGACGATCGATAACGTGACGAGGCGAGGAAGCGCGGCTGGAAAAAAACAAGCCCGATGGCATATTATTTTTTATGCAATCGCCTCGATGCCATTTGATGTATGATATTTCGAGCACGACTGCAGCCGCTCTTCTCCTCCTTCTCCTCCTCTCTGTTATACGCGCTTTCGAATACTATGCGCATTATCTTTTTGCGCGTTGTGATCCGTTTTTTTTTCAACCAAGATCCCAATCGCGTCGATAATTTCGCTATAACGGAGAAATGTTTAATAAAATGATAATCCGCGCCCAGCGTCCGAATTTACGACTCGTTTTTATCAGCGATTCATTTTTATGCGTCGCGGTAACCTTAATAAAAAAGCAACATAGGTGTACCGAATAAAATTTTCACGTGTAATACCAACTTGGTGAATTAGCTGGGAATGAATTTTCGTATATACCTAGGATCATCCGCAAACAGTGTATTTCACGAGATTTGCCGTTTTCATCGCGATTTGCCCGAGCTCGCGCGAAATATTACGCAAACATTTTGCACGTGCTGCGACATCTGCGCAGGAAAAAGGAAAAAGACGCTCTAAGCCACAGCACTTTTTTCATTAAGTTTCGCTTATAAACATCGCTCTCCCCGGCGAATCCCTTGCGCGGGTTGCAAAAAAAAAACAGCGCTTAAAAAAATTCCCGTCCCACCGGCCGTCTTGGCCCGTAAAGTTCGCAAGGTTACGCATACTTGGGCTCTCCCTCTCCCTTCACCGAAAGAGAAAAAAGATCTTCAACTCTCCCGCGAATCAAAATCGCTGAGTTAAAGCCACCGCGCCGTCGCACGTCTCCTCTCCCCGTCCCGAAACGAAAAGAGAACAAAAAGAGAGAGAGAGAGAAAATAACCCGTCTCCCTCACCGACCGCGTGTACGAAAAACGTCAAGCGTATCTTCTCTTTTTCTTCTCATCCTCCTCTTTTTTTTTCGCAAATTCAACTCTCGAAGAACGTCGCAAAGCTCGGGGGCCGTCGTAAAACTAGTCCGTCCTCGTCAGAAACGCGAAACTCTCTCTCTCTCCCTCTCGCTTTGCCCAGAGAGAGAGAGAGAGAGAAAGAGAAAGAGAGGGTGGAAGGCTTTTCCTCAGACTTAAAAATCCAGGACGTGACGAGAAAGCTTTCTGCATGCGCTCGCCTATATCCTCTCCATGCTCTTTTCATTGCAGAAGAAGACAGACACAGAAAGAGAGAGAGAAAGAGAGAGAAGGAATAAAGGACTCGAAACAATGCGTCCCGTTTCTTGGCGCTGCTGCTGCTGCTGCTGCTGCTGCTGCTGCTGCTCGGGGGGCCATTTTATACAGAACAAAAAAAACTACACTCTCCTTTTCTCGCGCGGGCGACGAGCTTATCTCCGTGGCCTTTGTCCCTCGGTCTCCTTTTTCTTGAGAGAGGCGAGAATGTCTGGCATCGCCTTCTTGGCTTAATTTTTTCGACGAGAAATTCTTTCCCATCCTCTTCTTGTCTCTCGGCTACAGCAGCAGCAGCAGTCGCCGCCACGCGCGCGCTAATGGCTCGTTCGTTTTCTTCGGCCGCGTCATTATATCTACGAGAACCAAAGTATCTGGGACAGGAAGTTGGGATTATGTTCTCGGCTCGTCTTTCTTTTTGTCTTTAGGTTAAAACCCCTTTGCGAACTTTTTTTCTTCTATGAGGGATAGAATCCTCGCGGTATACATGCACCTTATACACCTGCTTCGATGTATTATTATATACCTTCAATGGGACTAGTCGACACGATTCGTTCGGAATTTTCTATATGAGATCTTTTTAAATATGATGACATAATATTATACAGTATATACCTACTTAATAAATGAAGACTTGTAAGATTTCTTTTTAACTGTTCTAAATTATTCCAGAATGAACATTCGATGCAAACGTCTCTTGTGTAACGGTACACTCGAATTAAATTATATTTATCTACAAATTCGACTTGTATAACACTAATTAAATGACTCGGTCAATTTATTATAGCATGCCTTTTCGAATCGTACCACGAACCTCAATAAAAAATCCAGTTCTTGGCACAGCGTCATAAATTATAAAAAGGCCACTCAATCATCTCTACGAGTTCGGCAATAAAACGCTTCAGATATCAGTCTAGATTGTTAATCCCCTGCTTAACTACAACAAAATTAAAGCGCACGCCAATATCAATAGAACAATACCATCGCTCCCATGATCAAAAAAGTATATGGAAGAACATTTATTAAACTACTTTCTCCCACTAGTAAAAATATATACCCAATACCCGTAAATTGATCAATAAGGATGACCGAAACTTTTTTCATCGCGGTTCTCCACCCAAAATTGCCTTCTGCTGGTGAGAAACTTAGAGATCGCAATCGAAGAAAAAAGAAAATGGGAATAAGTTACGCGAATGACTTCCAGAAAACTCTCCGATCGGTCTCCGCATTCATCCGTATTCGCCGAGTAGCTGTATAGCAAAGTTGCGTATATGTATGTATAAAAAATTCGCGTATATAAAAAGTCGGGGTGCGAATACCGTGTTAGCTTCGTCTGAGATTATAAGATAGAGAGAGAGAGAGAGAGCGAGTGCTGCACACAGGTGGTGGTTGAAGTAACTTGGTACTCTCCGCGCGAATCTTTGACTATATTGGTGATCCGTGAAATTTCCGCGATACTGCGTATATAAGTGCGGAATGCCTTTAACAATGCTTCGTCTCGATCGATGCTCCGAGCTCGTGAGCTTTCCTCATATAGGGCTGCGCTGCATATCGACGTGCATCTTTAAAATCATTTTATTATGGCTAAATTAATTTGACAAATCAAAAACACATCTATTTCTACATTCAACTCGCTCCAATAACAAATACCAGATTCGCCATTTCGTCACTTCATCACCTAGACATCAATCACTGAAACATTAAAAACATAAATCAATCATATACATATGATTATTAGAGCTCGGTGCAAGTTGGAAATTCCCACCGTTCTACGATAACACGATGTTTACAAAATCAGACAGATCCAATTAACCCCACAGATCTACGACATTTGTATATAGCGCAAGGTCGAGCGATGTAGCGAGAAAAATCCGCATTTCTCCAAAAACTGGATCATGCATTTTCCCACTCGCTGTTATCTCGTGCAGCTTTCCCAAAGCTCGAAGGCCTCGCCGAGTCATCGAAACTCACCCTCCTATATAAACGACGTGTAAACATATAGCAGACGCAGCAGCAGCGAGCCGCTGATATTAAGAATCGATTTTCAATGCTTACACCAATTACTTTCAGAAGTTCAAATACGCGCACAGTATGTGTGTTTGCGTGTGTGTGTGTGTGTGTGTGTGTGTGGAAGGGAATGGTCCGTTCCCTCGACTATACACCAAGAACCATTTTTCCTCGCGGCTTGGCAGCTGCAGACAGGCTCCCGCGAGAGAAGCCGCAGCCGTGCGCTTTTCCTTTTATTCGCCAAACAACCAATTGGTGTGTGGCTGTCGAGTGGCCTGCAACCCTTTAGCCTTGCGCCTTTCTCAAAGTCCTTGCTCTAATAATGGAGAACAACTTCTCTCTCTCTCTCTCTTTCTCAGTGCTGTATCCAATCTAATGTTATGAGTTTCTCCCATGGTATAATATGCCTTTTAATCGATTTGTTTTTTTTTCTGTGCACGCGCCCCATTAATTTGTGCGCGAATGTTGGACAAAACAAATTAATTTCTTCGGTGTGCGCATTATGTTTACTTGCGCGTACAGAGAGACGTGCCGTCAACTTGTCATTTTTGATAAGTCTAATGTGCAATAGTTTGATTATATTGTTTATGATCTGTTGTTATTGTTGTAAAGGTTTTCATTTAAATAATTGGCAGTGAGAAGCGTGGCAAATTTCTTGGAAGTAAACGAATTCACCTTAGATTAAATAGCCAGCTTACCTTGTTGTGCAGCTATGAAAATTGCATTCTATTACGGCGAAGAAAATATTGTAATTGTTTCTGTCAGATGTGTAGGAAAATGCATCTCAATTTCGCAACTCCAATTTACAGCGAAACCTGCGCTTGATCCTTCGTCAAATAAGAAATTCACTTGTATACTTACATTACCGGCTGAAAAGAATAGAGCTTATAAAATAATCATCATGTACATATTAGAAATGATGAATAAAAAAAAAGCAAACGAGCAAGTATATAATGAAATTGTTGTATTTGTCAATAGGTGGGCGATCGCGACACGCTGACGTCGGTGGCGGCGCGCTTCGACACCACACCCTCGGAGCTGAGCAAACTAAATCGGCTGGGCAGCACCTTCGTCTATCCGGGCCAGCAGCTCTGGGTGCCGGCCAAAGGCCAGGCGGTACAGGGCGACGGCAAGTCCGATTCGACGGGCTCCGAGATCCAGGATCAGGAAGGCCAGGAGGACCTGCCGCTCGAGGAAAAAGGTACATATATACAGATAACGTCATAAAATCTATTCCCTCCCTATACGTGGCATTATGCCGCGGATTCTCTCCTTTTTGTTTTCGGCGAGCTATGTATACGCGGATTTGAGTTGATCGTCGTCGATGGAAAAGGATTTTATGGGGAGAGAGCAAAGTTGAGTAGTCGATGGAAAAACTTCCTCGCCAAAGTTTCGCGGAGCGACTTCATCTTTTCCATCAGCACATAAAATGCTCTCTTTCGAGTCATTATTCAAATGTGCGCCGCGTACAGACGACTCGCGGGGGATTGAGAGAGAAGGAGGAAAAAAACATACTTAATTGCTACATTTATAGCGCTTTAAATATGCAACTGTGTCAATATTTAAACTTCATTACCGTTTATTCCGCGTAAAGGTATACATTTGAGAGGTATACTAAAGACTTCCTTATATGCGCGTTACTTCTCAATTATATCCGACACTCGCGCTCTCTTTTACATTGCTTCTTCGCTGCACGCATATGCACTCATGTAGTCCAGAAAAAAAAATGATCTTCTCACAAATTATAATTAACGTCCGCAATTACACCGTAAAACTCGCGTTTAAACTTCGTTCTATACTCGAAATAAAACGCATTTATCAACATCGTTCACCATTTCTTTTGCCGTTACATACAAAACGTTTTCGTCTGGCGGGACGAGAGTGTGTGCATTGGGTGCGTGTGTGTGTGTGTGTGTGTGCAGTGGGTGCATGTGCAGGGGGAATCGTGTCGCGTCGTCATCGCGATCAGCTGATCAGTATAAGTACACGGCGCGAGAGCGCATGCCTCTTTCTCTCTCTCGCTCTCTCCCTCTCTCTCGCTATACAGGCCAGAGAATAGTCGCAGTTGCCATGCGCGTGTTTCCCCGCTGTATATATATACACATGGACGTGTTGTGTGTACACACGGAGAGAGAGAGACTGCCGGAGCCGAGTATTCGAGTGAGGCTCTTCTCTCGCTGGCCGACTTTTCGCCCCTATAGGCCAGTTCTGTGCAGTTTATTATAAACGTTAAACGTCATTCTTTTTGATTGGCTCGAATTTGAATATAATTCCGATCTCTGGTTTTTCGACTCGGGTCGCACCTCTGCCAGCAGGATCGTCTCGCCTACACGCGCAGCTCTGTGAAAAAAGAGGGAACGAAAAAAAATCCACGGCACGACACATGCGCGCGATCCGCGTCGAAAATGCGCTATACGGTAAGTTCGGGATTTAAAGCGACACGAGTTGAGAAAGTTTTTCACAAGAAAGACGTGGGCCGCGAAGGGGAAATGGAAGAAGATACGGTTTGATCGTGGACGAGTATCGAGTCTAAAGCTATATTCTCTGTGTGTGTGTGTGTGTGTGTGTGTTGGTATAAACGTCGGGTGCATTATTGACGAAATATCGATGTTATAGTCATTCGATGGGAGAGTGGGTCATGTGATATTTGCCGGCCTTGGGAATAGGTTAAAGTTGGATGAGTCGAACCAAGAGTTTCCACGAGCACCTTACCATGTATATGTACACACACATATATATATAGATAGATAAATAAATTATACCCACGAACCGCTGGACTTTTTATCCTCTTCGCTTTATTAATGGAGCTCCTTTATCGTTTCGGGCGGGGGGAGAGGGAAAGAGGAGGGGAATGTATAATAACGTGCTTGGTTCTAATTGATTTTTTTTCGTTTCTTTTGCCTTGTAGAGCTGCTCGATAACCTGAGACCAGTTTCTCCAAAACCAGGTCATTTGGAGCGCGTCAAAACACCCCTTGGAAGTGCCAATGCTATGGACGAAGACGTACAGCCTTTCAAAGAAAGATTTTTAAAGATCACAGTACGACACATCACCGATGGCCAGGTAACGTTTTCGCTCCTCGTTTCAGCGACTTTTTAAATCGTATGCAATGCATTATGTTTTGATAAAAATTTAAATACCTGCAAAATGGCTAATGAATTACATAGAAAAATTACTTTTCTTTACTTTTAACTTCAATTGTATTTATTTTCAAGCTTGTCAGTTTTATTTAATGCAAAAGGCAGACTTTTTTTATTAAATAATTATTTTTAAAAATATGAGAATATTAATTTAAGCACAATTTTTGTAAACATTGGTTTTTACAATAGGTACGATAATTTTGTGATAACGATACAAGTCATAATGGCTTCAAGTTTATAGAGTACATTTGACGCATTACATCATGTAACTCCTAGTAAAAAAATTCACACGAAACGTGAAAAGAAACATAATTTGTCACAGGTTTACACTAAAGATTACCGTACAATGATAAGAAAACAATTGTACAAGTGCTAATGTATATACAACATGATGCGTACACGTCAGCACTCGTAGAATTCCAGCCTACAAAAATATCGCACGTAGTATAATTAATCTTAAGAATTGAAAAGGTTCATGACACAGTAACGTAATCCCCAATCCGATGAAAACTCAACGAATATACTAAAAGCAATCGTTATGGTTCCAGGGCGTCGTCGGCGGTGTCCTACTGGTAACACCAAACGCAGTGATGTTCGATCCGAACGTCTCGGATCCCCTCGTAATCGAGCACGGACCCGAGTCCTACGGCGTAATAGCCCCGATGGAGTTCATAGTGAACGCCGCGATCTACTACGACATAGCGCACATGCGGGTCGGCCACACGGAGACCGGACAGCCGGACAAGAAGCCCGAGATCTACTACATGAAGAAGCCGCTTACGGCGGCACAGGCGGCACAAGCGGCCACGGCTGCTGCCGCTGCGGCTGCGGCTGCCGCGGAGGCGAGGAAGTGCGCCTCGCCCGGCAAGGACGAGAACTTCCCCGAGCTCGCGGTCGACGACAGCGAGAGCGTGTGCAGCTGCGCCGAGCGCGAGGGCGACGCCTTCCCCAAGGCCTTCGACAAGGATCTCATCACGCCGACCAATGCCTCGAATGTAGGATGATTCCCCGTTTCTCCTTGTCGTTACTTTTGTTTTTGAGCTGTGTGCGCTTGAGGAGGATTCAGAGCGGATCTGCTTTGTGACGAATATGCAATATTTATTAATCTTGATCCGAACGTTTCGATTTAAAGTTTTGCAATTAATATGCCTTTTCTACGAATCGGCCTGCTTTCAAGTCCTGACTAAACGTCCAGTTTAACAACAATTTTATTTGAAATTGGAGCTTTTATAAAGATGTCACTGACGTCATTTCTTTGAGAGTACGGCGGCCATTGAGTTCAATTGAATCGAATTGAAGTTAATTTATTGCTAAAATCATTCGGGTTTTGTATTAAATTTATGCATGCAGAATAGAGTATAGTTGCTTTAACATTTAAAGACAGTCTATGTATTATGACATACAAAAATTTTAATTATAAAAGTAAAACTACATGATACATTATCCTATCGAAATGAAACATTTAAAACATCGTTAATTTAGAATAAGCTAGTATTAAACAATCATTGTATTCGTAAGAAAGTACTTATAAAAATTTTGTTTGCAGGATGAAAATTCGACCAAAGATAAAGATAAGGAAAAGGATGATTCTTCCTGCAAAGAAGAAATTGGTGGAGGTCAGGCGAGTCGAACACTGGAAGAACGCAGACGTTCCATGCTTGATCATCATTGGGCCGTTCCTAGTAAAGACAGATGCTCGTTTTCCGTAGATGATGAGCAACAGGATTCCTTAAATTCCGAAAAAGTAATTTATAACAACATTTTTGCATCGTAGTAAATGTATAATTTTTTATTCTTTGGAAATACAATATGCTAAATATATTCTATTGTCTGTAGGCCGAGTCTTCAAAATCCAATGCCATTCCCGAAGGTGAGGAAGGTTCTCTAGTCAAACAGTCGTGTCATGATTCAGGCATTGACATCCGCGATCCTAATCCTCCGCTTCCAGTAGTTCAGCCGATCGTCGCGAAAAAGGTTTATTCCGATGCTGATATAGTCTTATCCTCGGATTGGGTACCACCGATAACTATCGCCCCAACAAACGTCTCTACAAGCACATTAGACGCAGAATCCGCGATGAATGGTAGGAAAAAGGCCAGTTCCGTTTCCTTTAGCTTAGACAGCAATAATGAGGAACAAGAGAAGGAAGAAGAACATAAAGAGGACGATAAACAAGAAACTCGTAAAAATAAGGCAAGTCTAGCTTGATAGAGCTTGCTTGTTTACTGAATATGATAATACTTTTTATCCATGTATATTATTTATAATTAATCTTATGATAACTTCTACAACGTAAGTCTTGTTATCATTAAAAATCGTTTGTTTAAAATTCCAAAGCTTTACAACAAAATATATGCTTTGGCTTGGCCTATTACCTAAAGAAGTATTTAAGTTTGTTTGTAAATTTAATCTTATCATGTTATATAATTTTTGTCATTAATGTTTTTATTTTGTTATTGTAAATATACTCATAATATAGACATAAAATATGAAGATAAGTCTTAGAAAAACTTGTAGAAACATGTAGCGGGCTACTATATTTCAATAAGTATATCTTTTGCCAGTAAGAAGTACAGTAAAGTCGTAGAAAATTTTAGGATCGGTTATTAATCAAACACCGAACTTTCTCTTAAATAATGATGATTTGCAGATGCTGAAGCGACTTTCTTATCCACTTTCATGGATGGAAGGTCTAACCGGTGAGTCTAAAGACGACGACAGTAAACCGCCATCAGACAAAATGTCGAGCCTTCCAAACAGTGCTGACAGTCATCATTCTTCCGTATTCAGCAAAGTCTTTTCCAGGTGAGCCCCTCCACTCCTCAAAGCTGTAGACTAATTTCTTTTTCTAAAATTTTGACAAATTTATTTATGGCAGTGTAAATTTATGAAAGTCGACTTTGAAATAGTGTTGCTGAAAAAGAAAGCTTGAGGTTTTGGCAGCACTCGATTAGTAGCTGATATAATATTAATTTTCTAGAGCATGATTTCACATGAAGCGCGTTCATTCGCATTCAGTACAATGATTAACATAAATGATAATGTTTTCTTCAAGCAACAATGAATTTGGATTCTGTCGTGCGAACAGAATTGAAATTCGCTCTCGCTAATCATGCTTTTCTGCATTTTATTTATTAGATTACATCATTGCGTTTTACTGCAAAGAGAAAAATGTAAATTAACCTTTTAATTGTAATAAGCCATCAGTCGAAATGAGACGATAAATTGTATAAGAGAAAAAGAAATCGTTTGCCCTCTGTGTAACTCCACATAACCATTTTCATTCTCGACTAACTACTAATTTGTGAATGGTGGCGGTATGTGCAAATAAAAGCTCTCCGATCAACTTGGTGAGTGACTTTAGTTCCGGCCTGTTCGCTAAAACTCCCAGTGACGAGAGTGGCGGTCGAGCCGGAGGTACGCCTCCGCTCACCGCCTCTTCTCTCTCGCAGGACTCGAGCAATCCTGTATTCTCTCCGGGTCCGGTTGGTTATATCGGGTGAGTTTGGTTCGTCCTGCGCTCCTACTTCTCTCCTAAAATGCTCCACTGTCTCTAACTATGTATATTCTATTTGGCTGTTTGTAACGTATGATATAGTTATTCTGTACTACACGAAAGGGACACGAAAAAGACACGCTACCCTGTTTGGAAAATCATGTTGAAGCCGTTTACATCAATTTTTCAGTTTGACTGTAGAAAAGGAAAATGAGTATGACTGTAATCGATCTGATTTCTAAATCAAAATATCAATGAATATAATATATTCCGTGGATTATATCATAGTTTATTTTGAATTAAAGTGAGCGATACATTTTTTGCGCATTGTATTTTAAACCAATGACCCAGTACTATTTTTAGTCTGATTGATGACAATTGAGCAATTAAGAGATAATTATAAATAGCGATTTACTAATTGTACTCGTTGGATTTCAATTGCTTATTTTAATTGCAGCTGATTGTATTCAATGAAATTTTCTAACCAGGGTTTATCGTAGATCTAATCTAATGGTACAAATTGTAGCTATGTCCGATAGTCTAAATGTATTGTAAACTGTACGTTTGATGTTGCATCATATAAATGTCTCAATGTAATAAATCGATAGTAGCAATATAAAGCTTCGATATGTCTTTCTTCAAACATTATCTATATCGCTATGACTTGTGTTTCTTCAATTTTCAGGCACGACCGCTTATACGCGGAAGTGTCTTCTATTTTCACCATCACGAAAAATGAAACACCTCAAAACCAATTTCTTATATATATATATATATATATACTTGATTGGAAATTTGATTATATATACATACAAACATGCAGACTTAGATTTAGAGAAAATATCCAAATGGATTTACTCCACAATAAAACAGTTTCTATATAAAAATGTAATCCACTTTTTATTGTTTTGTCTGAGCTTTATACAACCAAGTCTTTTACAAAAATACGATGTCTATCCTAGTACACTGTCACAGACAGATAACGACTATACAGTTCTCATGAAATAATTAGATACACGCGAATGCGCAGCCAAATAACAGGACAAAGAGAGTAAAATACCCATCATGTATCCACTGTATCCCATCATTTTGGATAATCGACATCACACCTTTTCAGTGCCACGTACAACACGAGCATGGATATATATAGTATATATCTCAACGTCGTTCACAGCTTGCCTACGCTTTTTACAGACATCGATAATAAACGAAACATCATTTTGATCATTCTACATAATATACGACACATTTTAGTTATCTGTTTATAGCCTCACAACCCAAGGATTATTTTCACCTTGAATGTTTAATACCCTTACCGTATCTTTAAATGTCGTCGAAAATAGTATACCTACCATCGTCTTGGAAGATACGAGATTTCATAATGAAAGTTGCACGAACTGTCTTTGGTAAACTCATTAGAAATTGTATATTTCCAGAGTCAAATGAAGTAATCCTTGCTGATAAAGAATAACGAGTCTCACTTAAAGAGTTAAAATTTCCAATATTCCCTAAACCCTGTAAATTTATATGAAAATTGTATTTCTCATGTAAGCCAAACAAAAAGAAAAAAAAACTAAATTGCATAAAATATAATTCTCTCGTACCTTCAAAGTTCGTTATTAATTATCACCCAAAGACCGTATGCTAAAATTTAACTTTTTCCAGACGTTCTTCCGTCGGCACCTTTATCAGACAACAGCCACTAAACTCATCTGGGAGCAGTAGCGTCGACAGCAGCCGAGGTAGCAGAACGTCCACTGCGCCACCGCGTCTGGATTACCGCAGCATGGTCTCCGTTGAAGATATGCCCGAACTTTTCGTCAGTTTCGATAGTAAGTGTTACTTTCGTGCTCTACGTTGTTTCAATCTGTACATAAAATCTTTCACGTCGATTGTAAAAAAGAAATAAGAGACAAGCAAAATTTGTTAAAATTATCAGTGATATAAGAGCATCGTATTTTTTGATAAAGTGCTACATTTTTGCTGTGACACGGTATTTTTCGCTTGTACCACTGTTTTTACATACACTATATTAATATGAGAAAGTGTATTGGATTATCGGGAAATTCACTTTGATCGAGCAACGTTGGCCAAGCTATCTTTTTGAATTTTCAATGGTAGCAAAAGGATAGACAATGATATTTTTCAATTTTTCTGCATTTTTTATTCATCATTGATTACAAAATATAGTTATCATTTGTGATGTCATGCGATCGCATCAGTTTCATCAATCAATTCTGAAACGACAGATATGATCATGTCGAAATAACTTTTTAGCATTATGAAATCCGCTGTCAATTCCAAAAGGAGTTTCACCTTCATTTACATTCTCTCATTGTAAACACATGACGCGGTAGAAACGCCGTGGCATTTCGATGTCGTTCATAATCAGACATTGCAAAATTCAAATATCCTATCGTACGTCCACTTCTTCTTTCACAGCCGAATTCATAATGCGCAATATCATTGACTTCAATAAATACTTGTAATATCATCTACTTTTTTGTTGTCCCTCTAGTCCAAGCACCTAATTTTCCCGAACTCGAAGGTCTCGGTAGGTTCATAATGTAATTAGCTTGCTCACAACTTTTTATTTTGTCATAATATATTGTGCATACGCTTTTCTACTACGAGCTTACTTATAATTTTGTCGCATATAACAATAGTAGGACTGAAAATGACAATATGCCCCCTTTATGTAATAACCCCTTTTTAGTTTTTTTTCCTTTTCTAGTATATATACCATATATATAGCTCATGAACTTTTGTTTTACCACATCTTATCACTCAATATCACACATAATGTATCACTCAATATATCATGTTCATTCGTCACTTCACACAGTGAATATAATAGTTAAACAAGACAATCAATTATAAAGATGCAATGAATCTTGCTTGTCAAAATTTTTTATTTATAAGAGAAAACAGTTTATTGATCAACTGCTCTCTGCCTGTGTAACAATACATTTTATCCAATTTTTGCCCGCCCAACCGTGATATTGCGCATCACCGATTCCATTAATTTGCTGAAATTTTATTTTACAAGCTTCGTTATAGTTCGATTGTAAAAACTGTGAATATACGTACAGTATCGTGAAAATGTTTGTTGATTGAAAATAATAATCGAATGAATTACAAAACTTAGTGAAATACTCCGTTTTGTGCATTAAATAACATTTGAGTAAATTGCTTGTAATTTTTTTCTGTTTACCCCACGTTATTAAATATATAATGCATAAGAAATTTTCAGTAACTGAAGATATTTTTTGACTCTTGTAATTTAAGAAAGTATGACTTTTTACTTTTATTAAATTTTAGAAAAATCAAAAATATCTTGATTCACTGTATAAATTATTCTCTAAAATAAAAATTATTTGATAAATTTTAAATATTAATCGCTTTTTAATATAACAACAATACTTGTACCTAACACGTTCTTTAATGCTACAGAACTGATTCCAAGGCCTGCACGCTCCTGCGAGGATCCACCACTGTACCTGAGACTACGAACTGGAAGGCCTAAGGATAAAAAGATTCCATGCTCAACTCCAATAATGAGCTATGGCAAAAAGAAGATACGACCAGAGTATTGGTTTAGCATACCACGCAACAGGTATACAAAATAAAATCCCATTCGTTACGAAATAAAATAAAACCATATGTTATCATTAGACGATTCAAAATGTAATTGTTATGTAATTGTATCGTGCTGAGGTCTGCAATCGTTACCTAATATGAGAATTATATGAGAGGCATATGAGAAAATATTTTGCCTTTAATAAATTTATTTATTTATATCAAGGAAAGATTAATAAATAAAAAAAGAGTTTATCAAATTGAATTATAAAATTTAAGCTGTAGATAAAAAGAATATATGATATTATTCTGAGTCATGAGTTAATTGTCGTTTGTATCTTAAAAATTCGGTGCATGAAAAACAATACCTGAATTACGCAAACGCTTTTCGTGCCAAATAAAGTCATAGTTATAACTAACTTAGAGAACAAATAAGTTATTTATAGAATGTGAAAATGCCATGTACGACTAGAAGACAAACTCAAAACTTGTGTATCTCAAGCATAGCAATGTTCGATACGAAAACTGAAAAAATGTCTAATCTCAAGGCGAAGGTTATATTCGATTCGCTATTTACTCTACTTGCAATTTATAAAGTCAGGCAATAATAAATGATTTTAAATGTTGTATCTAGCAAGCCTTACACGTCACCTTGTAAGATTTTGTAACGGACGCGCTTACTTTATCTTATCGGTATTGAGAAAAAAATGTAAACATATACGATGCATTATCTATCGTTCTCTTTTATTAAATACGATAGTTTTTATTGAACAAACCAAATATCAGTGCTTCAAACCCTGATCGTGTTTTCATTAAAAAAAAAACGATTAAAATTTTATCAGTAAATATTTCTCAATAGGCTTGCAAATAATTGCACTGAACGCAATCAAATTCGATATTCGAATGCCGCCGCAAAGCAATCCCTAAACGTCATTCGGCCAACGCTGCATTAAAAGGCGCGAGCAAGCGCGTGAGAATATCGCAGGTTCAAAAAAAAAAGGCGGGAAAAAGCAGGTCGAGTTGCAGCGACTGCACCGCGTTACTCCCGAAGCACGTGCTCTCCTATCCTGTCGAAAGTTTTCACGTGACGATCCACTCCCGCCGCCGCCGCTCCGCCGCGCTTCCCACACCGTGCAACTCGCGCTCGTTCGTTCGCTTTGTGCGCCCGCTTCTCAGTGCCCGCCCACACGAGCTCGCGCAATACCATGCTTATATCGCGCTCTCGTTAACGTTACGTGTGTTAATTCGTCTCTCTTACTCTGCATTGCAAGCGCGTGCGATTCGTGTATTCTCTCAAGGGTTGAAAAGAAGAAGAGAGGCAAGACAGAGAGACAGAGACTTGGATCGGATCCATTTCGTACAATACGCCGAGTACGAACAAATATACTACGCTTGTAAGCGACGCTAGCAGCGCGAGTTCTCGGGACTCTGCCAATTATCTACGAGGCGTTTATCGCTCTCGTTGACGTTATCGCCTATCGGCGTCGCTGCCGTCTACGTTGCAGCTTACCGAGGCATCTTTTTTTTTACGCTGCGCTGTTGTGGCTTCTTCGGTGCGCGCTTTTAAAACGCACAAAAATTACT
>UELU01108823.1:0-10914 GCA_900490025.1 Megastigmus dorsalis
CTCTCTTGCTCTGTGCTATCGCGCTATATGTCTGCCTGACGCGGTGCGAGAGAGTAAGAGAGAGAGTCGGAGAGGGAGAGACAGAGCGAGAGAGGTGGGACGTCCGTGCAACCTCGACGACTGAAACTTCGATCGGTTACCAGCGCGACGTACTGGATCTCTCTTCGCGTATATCCGTTCTCTCTGTGCGTTATTTTTTCACCAAAATGACCGTCATAATTTCTATTTGCCTGTTTTTACGGCTGCATCGCACTCATTATTATCTCATCCTATTTCTCTTTCGACTCGGACATTTATTTTCGTAATTTTAAATGTTCTATTTAAAGAATGCACGATTTGCTCGATGGAATGTTTTAATGCTATACGATTTCTCTCTCTCTCTCCCTTTTGTACTCTTTCAAAACTTTTCACGAGCGAATATTTCGCAATAGATAATATGTTCGCTGATATAATGAGTGGATAAAAAACCAAATTTTTACTAAATATTAGTATATATATTATATATTTATTACTGCCAATCCTCCTGTATATGTGAAATTTATCGATTTTAAAAATCTATTTTCTTTATTTGCATTGAATCGAACTTTTATCGAAAATTATTTTATTTTGATGTTGAGTTCCAATAAGCAAGTATAACGAACGATATACGTAAGCTTTTTATTAATTGAAAGAAAATATTTTCCAAACGAAAATAGCATAAAGAAAAGTAGCATTCGTTACTGTGTGCGTTATCCGCTACTGGTTACTTTTAATCCATACAAAGAATTCGAGCCTTTAGTTCACAACTTTCAGCTTATTATTATCCTATTGTATAACATATGAATTTGATTAAATGCCGGTAATGATCAAAATATCTTCATTTATTTTTTTTACTCATAGATGCGATACGCGACAAAGGAACTGTTAATTATTGAAATGTTAAGCGCTAGAACTAAATCTCGCATATGGGGAATGAACCTTCACAAGCTTAGATTTTTTGAAAAGCATTTCCCGCCGTACATGTTGATAATATATAAACTTTGGCATTTCC
Source organism: Megastigmus dorsalis (assembly GCA_900490025.1). Taxonomy (NCBI): domain Eukaryota; kingdom Metazoa; phylum Arthropoda; class Insecta; order Hymenoptera; family Megastigmidae; genus Megastigmus; species Megastigmus dorsalis. The sequence goes on from UELU01108823.1 coordinate 1,031, forward strand.
GACGAATCATTATTGCATAACGAATTTCCTTTTATAGAATGAAAGATTAAGTTATTTAGTGCCTGCAGGGGAAATATGAATTATAAAATCGATAACGATTGACGGCTGAAAATTTCGTTAAGTCCCGCTGCGCGGGAAGATCAAAGGCAGAGCAAATCGATTCGGTAAAAGAGCGCTCCAGAGGAAAGCTCGCGGCGTTCGCAAAAAAGAGAAGAGCCAGAGCAAGAGAGAAAAGGACTAAGAGAAACTCGAAGCTCGTGCCTTAACCCGCTTCGTTTTTCGCTTCGTTTTCTCTCTTTCTCTCTCTCTCTCTCTCTCTCTCTCTCTCTCTCTCTCTCGCGCTTCCTCTTTCTCTTCCTGTCTTCCTCTCTTTTCTCCCTCGAGCGAGGGGTAGAATCTTCATAGACGAACAGTGCGGGGCTCTATCCAACTCATTTTCGACTTAGCCCCCCTGCGGGTCAACACCTTTTTTTTCTGTCCGGCGATACGAATGCCGGCAACGGCGATTCTCCTTTTTTAAATGTTCGTTATAGAAAATTGTTTTCTATTTTTTTGTATAACGTTCCTTTGCTCTACGTTTTATTCTTCGCATTTGGGAAATATTATCCATATTGTGTTTTTTGAGGAATGCGTTAGATTTAAAGAGAAAAGTGTTCATTCGGTATAGGTAATTTATACTTATATATAAAAAATGAGTGAGCTTTTTAAAAGTGTAACAGATTATAAAAGTAAAAGATATTTGGAATGTTTACAGATAACTTTACAGATAACTAACACATTTTTTACTTACAAATTTTTATTCAATGTACCTCTGCTCTAAATGTTATTATTTATCGTTTCCATAAAATGTATTGAATAACCAATTGGATGTATTTACTTGAAGATCTAAAGGTCTTATTATAAAAAAATCGAAACATAATAAAAAAGAATGAAAATTACGGAACATTTCCCCGATGCCGATATAAGCTCATCAATTTTGATTTAGAAACTCATAATTTCTCGAAAAGGAGCGAGAAAGCCGTTGTCCGAAAAAGGACCAAGACGGTCAAAGAAGGAGGAGGAAAGGAAGAGAGGGAGAAGGCCAACCGCGCACCGTCAGAGGCGCAAAAGCGTTGTGTGCTCGCGCAGAATCAGTAGAAAAAGGAAGAGAATCGAGGACGACGGGCAGGAGAATTTCTCCCATGATCTCCATGGGCCATTAGCCACGCGCGGCTACGATCCACGTGGCTACTCCGACGCCACGGCCACCCTTACCCCTAACCTTCCTTCGCTCCTTCGCTCCTTCGCTCCTTCGCTCCTTCGCTCCTTCGCTATTCTCTCTTGCTCGCTTTTTCTACCCCGGACTATAAGGACTACTGCGCATAGGAGGAATCGGCCCGACATCATATCGTCGTCGACCTCACCGGCAAATATGCCAAGCTAGATAATTTTGACTGGAAACAATTTTGCCAGGCAGAATTTTCGGAGAAGCTTCATTTAGCGTGATTATCGGGAATGCGATGAATTCGTGCTTCAGTTCGCTTGAAATCCTGTAGACTGATTCTTAATCCAGTTCCTGAATGTATACATATTTCAGTGACATCGGTTTTTTGTATTGAAATTTTGCTGTATCATTCTAGAGTACTGTAACCTTTGTGTCTAATATTTTTTAAATATATACGATTTATTTGCATATTATATAAGTTGGGTTTATGGAAAAACTGATTGCTATAACACTACCGAATTTAAAATTGTGCACGTTAAATAGAGCGTTGAGAAAATGTTTGCTTAGTCATTCCATTATTTTGAATTTGTACTGAGAGAATGTAGTCTATTTCAAGATTATACCTATATTATTTTCAATATTCAATCCCAGCTTTATGAATCTAGATATTCTTGTTTTATTGTGAAAAGATACATCCTTATACGTAGGAAAATATATAAATGAAAGGCGTTTTTGGGGGATTTTTTTTTAAAAACAAATCGCTAGAATCGAATGTTGTAAAAACTTCACTCTGTTTTTATTGGACTGTAGAAACTATTTTGGTTTTTATGTATTTGTTATCGCAGTGAAAGCATTTATACCCTATTTGTAAACCAAACCATGTTAAACTTTTCATACATTGACTGTACAACATAAACGACGATTGTGTATGTAAATTATGCATAACATTTTTTATTTTACTTATTGCAGGCATTCTGTATTTTCACTTAAATTATCCATCTATTTATATGTATTGATCGCGCCAACTGCTTTGATGCGCCAATATACAGGAATTCATATGCATTTATATAAAATTGCCTTAAATTGCTGCGTTATCACACAAAGTAGTAATAGAATTGCACAGCAAAACAATATAGTGGACAAAGTAGTATTTATGTATATGGCAAAATTATAAAATATATAAAGCAAAGTAAATCGAAAAAGTAAAAACATGTTAACTTTGGAATAATAGTTTTTACATCAACAAAACTTGGTATAAATGATTTCTTACCAGCAGGCGTAGGATATGTGACTTTAAAGAGAGGCTTGAATGTTAAAATTGAACGATTTACCAACTCGTGTAATTTCAATGTACGCATAAGAAATTTAGAGTGCAAGTGACTTGGTTGAGACTCATTTCTATATTATAGCATATATAACCTAAATATATGATATGTGCTTCAGCAGAACAAAAACGCTGAGGATTCAAAACGTAAATTTTCTTTCCATAATTGGTACAGTGCAGTATTCCGATTGATAACATTGAATGGAGTAATGATCATTGGATCATTGGATAGCGGTATATTGTTTGAAAGAACCGTAATCGCAATCAGACCGAAATTCCTGCATCTTTGAAAAACGAGGAGAAGTAGAAGAGAGCCACCTGAGCAAGAGGCAATAAATAAAAATCTAATCATTCGATATCGCTATAAAAATCAATGTTTAATAATTTCGCATCCCCCCGGGCTCCCCAGCGCAATATTTTCCCGCGGCCGCGTCTAGAGCAGCTCGTGCACGTGGAAAGAAAGCGAGCACGAGGCCGGGGCAAGGGGCGCGCCAGGAGAACGAGGGGGAACGCGCGGGCCTCGTTGTTTTCGGGCGCGATTTTGGGGCGAGCGTCATCGGGGATCCTTCCCTCGGCAACGAGGGCGGCCTGCGCTCTCCCCTCGGTTCCTAAAAGGATCGATTCGCTGGCTCGGTGCTCGGCTCCCTCGGCTTGCTTCCTCCCTCCCTCCCTTCGCATATATATACCGCCAGCCACGTGCGCTCCCTTTTTCTTCTGCTCGGTGGAATCGCAGAGGGAGAGAGAGAGAGAGAGCCAAGTTGCGGTGGTACCGAATTCGAGCTACAGGCCGGGATCCAAAGCCCCGCAGGAGCAGCGGCGACGCCCGCGCCGCCTAATCTCTTTTTTTGCCCCCTCGGAGAAGAGGGATGGAGAGATGGAGCGAGTCGAGGCTAACGCGCATTGCGTAGAAATAGAAATTTGACGTTCTCTTATACACCTTCGCTTCCCAGTCTCTGGCTTTTAGGCCTTTTCAAGGTGCGTACGAGGAGGCTTTTTTGTTCATGTGTGGATGAAGGGATTGAAAGCACGGCAATGAGCGTAAGAGATTTGGCGCGAGAGGTAGCGATGAATGAGAAGAAGAGCTGCACGTATTTTTCTGCTTCCCCCGCACGCTTATAAAGCATATGCACTTGATTAAAAACACAAGTACAGAAACATTTTACAATAATCTATCCGATTTAACAGAATTCGGTATTGAATGATAGTGGTACAATTTTTTTAGAAACATTAGAGCTCGAATCAATGGACAACGTTTTGTACGCTTCGCTAATTTATACTCTAATAACGTTTACTCAGCTGCTGGATGAAAAGAACAAATAATAAAAAGTGGTAATCTTGGTATTTAGCTTGTTAATGTTTACCAGCTATTTTAAATTATGTTCTCGAGATAGTCCTAAGTTGTATAATAGCTATCGTATTTTTTATTAAAAGAAGAGTATCCGGTTTCATTGGCACCGTAATCGACTGTTCGATTAAAACTAGGCATCACAGCATTATTTGAATGAGGGGAAGCTTTACCGCGAAATATGAGAACCCAAATGCGTCTTCGCACTGCATGTATATATGAAACTGCCAAAATGTTAGAAAATAATAATACAAACTAAAATGTAAAACTGAGCTTGTAAGTGATAAAAAATTTACATTGTTTGTTATAAAATTATTATTTTGACATTGAATTATTTTCCGATTTATTTAGACTATCAATATATGGTCGAAACAATAATAAATTCTAATTTCAATGTTAAATCGTCTATCGTGGAGTAACTTGGACAATTGTAATTAACATTTGAACGATCTGAAAGAAACATTTCATTAATTCCAGAAACTCGGTAAAAACAATCGTGTATTATTCACTATAAAAATGTTTTACTTATCTTGTATTTTATTTATTTTTGTTTAATTTTTATTATGTAATCTCGAACTTAATAAATGGTCGACACGATCGATGCAAATAATAAATGAAGTTCAGTTGCCATTTAGGCATTTAAATTTTGCAAAAGAATTGATTTCGTGCTGTTATTACAGTGGTGTCTTACAACTGTTTGAATCATAGTTTTTGTCGTTAATTTGTGAAATTAGAAGGTGCACAATTCTAATCAAGTTCATCGAAGAAAATTGTGCGTTTGCGCATATTTTCATTGTAAACCTGTATAATTTCAAACGTGTATTATGGATATTAAGTGACTTAAACATTCCGAATTAAAGCTATTTCTTATCCTGTCTTTTATGACTTGGACGTATGCAATTTTTTGTACTCTCATAGTATCGCAATTCACTATGCGTCATCGTCCGTTTCCATCTGCCAATACTCTCTTCCGCTCTCTCCAGCTCTCTCTCTCTAAATAAAAAAAGTTTCCTTTTTAATTTTCTATCCGTATTTTTTTCTTGGTTCATCGAAACAATGTATTTTTTGTTTGCTATGAATATTTAATTAAATAGAGTGACGTATGTTAATCACTTTGTATTTTGGATGAACAATAATTAGAACCTCAGGCAGTGAGCATTTTTAATATTAACGATATTGAAAATGCAAAACTCAATTATTGCCCCATGCATCGGATTAACTAATAAGCTGTTCGGATCCAAATAATAACTTTTAATTTGGACGCAAAAAAAATCATAATACTATTGATTTTGAAAAGTATGTCAGTAGCTACGAAAATGTACTCTTGATACACTTGTGCACTTTAATGAATTGATGCACAATTAAGAGAAATAATCGCATTGGTTAATCGCGGTGGAGCGCTTCATTCCCCCGAACAATTCGTCCCGGTTAAAGCCCTCAAGTAATTAGGTTAAAGTCCGAGGAGAGGACGCTCCAGGAGCCTAACATTCTGAATGAGATGCTTCACGAAGGAAAGGTCCTTTCTTATTCGAAACCTCATTGCTTTCTTTTTTCCCTGTGGCTGCGCTCAATTGTCGTTTCTTGATTGGATTATTACAATGTACCAATGATCTTGTTCAAACAATTAACTCATTACGTGAATTGAAATTTTTGGACTTTTTTGAAACTACAATGTTACTAGTTGAGGGGAAATAAAAAAATGATAATAAAAATGAAGGCCCGTAAATGACTGATCAAAAGTTTTCAAAGATCTTACCCGAATAGTTAAAATTCTATTCTTTAACACTAATACGGAGTGTACATTTGAATTAAAGTAAAATGCTCACAATCATGTGTACATGTTTTTCATTCAATGTTTGACTTTGCTTTGAAAATAATTATTGTTCTTATGCAATTACGAACAGTTTCGTGTATTATTTATTTAATTAAAATTAATTATCAATTGAAATAAGAAAATGTGAATTCTTAGGTCAATAGCATACCAGACAGTTACTATTTTATTCATGTGGTTTATATGTTTTTCTACTACAATAACAGCTCGACCTTTATAACAATTTTTTACACGTCGGCGATTTCAAAATTCTAAATTCTGAAAATTCCTTGAAAAAGTAAGTGCTCGAAACGAGCCTTAGGAAGTCTTTTCAAAAGGAAACAGTAAGAAAAACTCGGTCTGAAGTTAAGGGGAGAGAAAACGAAAAAGCAAGGAAAAAGAAAAAGGAAACAATAACGTAAGAAAATAGTAAAAAGACAATCGAAAGCAAAAAGAACGAAAAGTAAAAAAGGGGGGAAGAAAATAACATTTGCGAAAAAAGAAAAATCAAGAGTAGCACCGAAAAAAGAAGCGAGAGAGTTGGAGAGAAAGTAAGGAAAGACGGAAAAAAAGTCAGAAAAGTAGCTGGAGGCTGTACATAAGGTCGACAGTGACAAAGAGGGGACTTGTGAGAAGGAGATAAAAGAGAAACGAAGATCGATTCTCGCGCGAATAGAAAGAAGACAAGTCGCGAAATACAGATCCAAATGAACAGACCGATAAATGAAATTGACGTAGTTTCTGGATGCTTTCTTACATTCTATTTTACCTAATTTTTTTTATTGCACTTTAAGTTATCTCGTATCATATGCAAATATTGATTTTGGCTGCGTAAAAGAATTAAATTTTATAGTATCTTATGAAAATTCTTAATTATCAATTATTATTAAGAGAGAATTATTATTATTATTATTATTATTATTAATTATAATATTAGAAATTTGTGCTGTTTATACCATAGGAAAATGAGCAGGTTTTCGTTTAATAAGTTTTAATAAAATTGACTGCCATACGTAAAAAAGATGAGCAAGTAATTTACACTTAATGTAGGATAGCATGCATATACAACGTTTGAGTGTTGCTAATGAGCCAATTCTACGCATGAATTACGCTTATAACGTTTGATGTAAGTACCAGTTACGTGCCACGATTGTATTGCTAACTCATGTTATGTGCAAAGTGTATTATCTTTTATACGGTATGCATGTATGTAATATTTAGCATAACGCAGCTTAAGTGCGTTAAAAAGTGATAAGTCTGGAATTATCATTTGAAATTCAGTGTATAATTTGTTTGTTATAATTTAAAAATTAAATATATGAAATAATCTTTATACCAACATTGTATCAGGGGGTACATCACGAATGTTTCAGCTCAATGTGTTTAACTAGAGGTGTCCAAGGAGACGCGATATCTTTTTTTAAATATATAATCTTTAAAATTTACGATTTGTAACGCAATTACTTAAAATTATCGTTCGAAATAAAAACATAAGCTAAAGTTCACTTTATTGCATTTAAAATTAGAGAGAACGTTTTTAAAACCAAACCTTATAATCTTTCGTTTTCAGTGAAAACAGAAGTACATTATTATGAAAGTTCAGACATTATCGTTGCCATAGAGAATGTAATATTTAACTTTATTCCGTAATAAGTGACATACCTATTTGTATTTGCTACTTTAAATGCACTCAAATATACTATTCATCATTTTACTTGGACACACCTTCTTAAATATGTATATAAAATAATCAAAATGTGCATTAACATTTAAAAGCTCGATCGCTTTTCTATATGATTAAAACAATAGTATAGTTGAGACTTAGCAATTCAGTGCTAAAACGTGGATTAAATGAAAGCAATCAACGAACGATCGAGAAAAGGTCGATTTTCAAAAGGTTTCATACACGACAGTGACGGTCAACGGCATAAGCAGCAGTATCGAGTCGCTGCACCCATTCAGTCGTCGGGGCAAATTTATTTCCGCGCGCTCGGCAATGAATGTTATATGTATACGCGCGCGGCGAACGAGCGTGTCCGGGCCGGCGTAAACAAACAACTACCTACTGCGCATAAATCAAGAAAATCAAAGAACAATAAACATCAATGTCAATGGGTCGTTGAACCGCGGCCGCGGCAGTCGCGAGTCCAGCTGACCCGCAGCGATTTACGTCGACAAGTGTCGCCCGAGAGGGAAGTCGGCCTATGTGCATACCGCGTGTATGCTACTACGAGCTCTGACGCGCTACCCCCGAAGCTACGCGTGTACGTATAAAGCTCGCGAGACGCCAGGGCAGGAGGAATTTCGAAGGAAGCCGGCAGCTTTGGTCTGTGCGTGCGTACGCGTGGGTGTGCGTGGGTGTGCGTGTGTATGCCTCCCCCACAGACACCACCACACGTTGTATATACATGTACGTATGTATGATACGCGGCAAACGGCTCACGTCAGGCAGTTTGTAGAAACTCGTATGTCCTCGAGCCTCGACCATGACCTCGTCTCCGTGTATATACGCGGGGCTGTGCGGCGCAACCTCGTTCAACAGCGTACACACACGCGAGACTGAGAGAGGAGAAGCAGACGATCGATTTGCAGACCCTCCGCAAACTCTCCTCTCTCTCTCTCTCTCTCTCTCTCTCTTTGCCGCGAGCTCGAAATCGCACACGCACATCTCGGTGGCGCTCGTCTGGCCCGCAGCACATGCACATATCCGTATAGAGCTAAGGTCGAATCCTCGCCGCGATATAATAGCTGGTGCGCCGAGCGAGTCCGGGCACTAGTACCGGCTATGCGGTGTGCGGTATCAAGCCGGAGTGCAGGCCGCCGCTGCCGCGCTCTGCACTGCGCCACGTGTGTATGCACGCGATGATGCAGCACCGGCGGCCAGCACCGGCAGCGGCACGACTGCACGTCCATCAGCGCGTGATCGCTCTCGCTCTCGGCTCGCGGACGTCGACCGTTTTCATGCGTTATTAAGCCACTCTGCCGCCGCTGCTCTGCTGCAAATCAAATGTTTGCCAAACTCGCCAATCACCTCGCTCTCACCGTCTATAGTTGTCTCTTTGTTACGCTTCGGTCTTTACCCCTCGCCCGTGGATGTTTCCTAGCTCGACTTCGCTATTCCGACTGGCTAGATTTTTCGGAAATTATTAGAGGATTGGATGGGAAGCGAGATATGGTACAGCGTCGATCGATGCACTCGCCTTGTCGTTTGAGTTTTCATCAAGTTTTTTCTTTTTTTTTTTTTTTTATTCTTCTCTGATGAAAATTTGAAATCAAACGTCACTTTCATAGTTGAACTGGAAATCAAGCTTTAACCTTCTGACAGCCGGCAATTTTTTTCTTTTGAAAAGATTGGCAAGTTATGCGCGAATTCCCATATAAGTGTACCCCCAACTAGTAGTAGATACGTGATGACCATCACCGCATGACGTCATATAAGTAGCGCTCTCTCGTCTGTCGGAAGGTTATATACAGGCCGACTTTCGAAATGATTTCGCACCCCTTTAAAGAGGTCGTCATGTAAATTTCGAAAGAATGAAAGAAATCAGCTGTAAACAAAATGCTATAATTATGTGATAAATAGAGTACATTGAAGAAGCATAATTAGTTACTAATGGAAAAGCAGAAGACGAATAAATTTTAATCGATGAGACTCACAACACATGACTGATTGGTTCAATAATTTACTAAGTAATGAGTAAAATACTACTAAGGACTGTGCTAACCAAGTCTATTTCTAGATCTATAGACGGAAATAAATTTGCACTTGATTATAAGTACAATGTTAAGGTTGACATGACCAAATTCGCCGATAAATATTAATTTATTCTGCACTATATTATACATGAAAATAAGAATTTTCGCCAATCAAAACCAGATGGAAATGCTTTTAATTATTAGCTTCAAATTATAAATTCCCACGGGAAAAATGCATTTTACGCGGCACATTCCAAGCAATGATCAACGCCAATAACGAATTTCTCGTAATAGCGAAACTATGTTTTTCCTTTTCCAACTCGTCCGTTAATATTTATTTTTGCGCATATACAAGTGAACTTGGACTTTCTTCCCTCTCTCTCTCTCTCTCTCTCTCTCGATTACTGTTTTTGCCCGTCCCCTCATTTGCCGCGATATTCGCCTGGATAATTTATACATCGTAGGATAATTTTACCATTATCTCCCCCCCCCCCCCCCCCCCCCC
>UELU01108824.1:2113-50479 GCA_900490025.1 Megastigmus dorsalis
CCCCCCCCCCCAACAACACTCTCGACTGGAAGACAATTTCCCTCGACGGTTAATCGAGAGAGAAAATGCCGGTATAGTTGCTTTATTTCGCTTGTGCAACGATTACATTGTTCCGATACTTCTACAGGCGCAAGCCCTATCTCTTTCGCCTTTACCCTCGATACACGGCTCGGTTTGCTTGGAAAATGAAACGATTGGGAGCGGGAGAGAAAAAGTGCGCGCGAGCTGTTTCCGAACGTTTGGCAATAGTGCGTTTCCATTTAAATTCACCTGGATCCGAGATTGCGCCCCTTCTTCTTTTATAACAGACTACTCAACTTTGTTTTACAATACTTTACCGTGTATTTATAAAATAGGGTCTTGTTACTTATATTTAAAAAAGAAAATGCTCGTTACTTGTATAAGATCTTTTTTTTATACATTGCGGGTATAAAATTAAATATTTAGTTCGAGTATAAGATTCTATCAATGTCCAAGCTTTTGTATCCCTATACTCATCCTTTCTAGCGCGCATAACGTACATACGCACATACGTGTGTGTATGTGTATTAAATCAAGAGTAAGTGCGATTAGATAGAGCAAATTGTAAAGCGTTCACGATCGACTGCGCCGCGCGTTACACTGATATACTTATGTCTTCTCTGCTCTACAGACGAAGAAAAAACTTACAAGTGCAGCGGCCCGACACGCGCCAGTCGAGGCAGCCAATCGAGAACTCATTAAATTATATATGTATATAAATACATATATTACAATGTTCGCGGAATCGATAGTGTATAAATCAGTCCAAATAAATAATCGCATTGTTGTACTCGCCGTCGACGATGATGTAACGCGCGCACTATGCCCGATGTACGAAACAAGAATTATTGTAACCTGAAAAAAAAAAAAGTTTTACATTATAAAGTAGTTCCGCATTATTTAGATTTATATAATCGGTAATGCGTTATAAATTAAAGATTTGACTCTGCTTTGGGCAGGTTACGCAAATGATTTCGCGCCGTTAAATTTTCATAAACTTTTTTTTTTATGAATAATGTAAGGAGAAGTGCGCTGCTGCGTTGAAGAACCGCAGGCTTTTATTTCTTTCTTTGGGAAATTAGGAAATAAATAGAAAACTATACGTGTGCCAATTGCTAGCTTATATTTTATGAAGTTAATCGTTTAAACACAATTTTAAACCATAATGCTAAATTCGAGAGTTTTATGATTATTATTAAAATATTGAAATACTTCCACTGCACACACTGTTCTTTTATTACAGTATTACAGGCCTGGAATCTATAAAAGAGGAACGCATTACAAAAAAGATATTCGTTGGTTAATCGGTGGGCGATTTGGATCAATTTGAAATCATCGTAGGGGCCGCTCGACGCAAGATATGAAAAATAGGTCTTAAGAAAATGCGTTAGAAAGTCGGGTGATTTTTTTATGCACGTGTATATGCGCACCGTGCTCGCTCGATATATCGCAGGAAATAATCGCCAACTTCCCCGATATTATTCCACACTTTCAAAAGCAGTTCTGGCCACGGCTATACATTGCACGCTATATACATATATATATAAAAAATGAACATAATACGTGTCATCATCGTACAGCTCTACTTACAAATATACACGTAACGTTATATTGCTGCAGCGGCACATGTCGAAAGCATAAAAGAAAATTAGGCGTACAATCACATAATGAAAAGTGCAAGACCATTTTCCCTCTCTCTCTCTCTCTCTCTCTCTCTCTCTTTCTCGTTCTGTGCACATTATGGAAAACAAGGATTTCAAATAATGAACTTAGGTAATGATATCGAATGGACAGTACGTTATATACGGTACATCGATATGCGCTATTTTTCGATATATCATTATCACCCGAAGAGCAATTAATTGGTCAGTGGCAAAGGAACGGCCAATCGCATGATGCAGCTGGATCGATAAAACGAGCCGCGAGCACGTAGCTAATGAGCTGACTAAAAATTTCTCCAAGCCGCCGCGCAACCTCTTGGCCGCGAGCCTCATTAAAAACAGAGCGCATATATTCATTGCGCACACCGACTTCCTATCCCGTGATTATACGGATGTACTCCACTCACACACACACACACACACTGCGTATATACACATAAAAAAAATAACAAAAAGAAAAACAGCCCTGGGTAGAAAGTGGTCGAGATCCATTTAGTCAAACATCTTTTTTTCCCACTGTCAGCATCGAGATTACGCGCGGCGGCTTGTAAAATGAAGCGCGTCAAATTAGCCCTGGCTCACAGCTCTGCCTATACACACGTACACGTACAGGTAACGTATATACACACACGGGTCTATGGCTCTCCGGCTGCATTATATTCGCATCTTCGATGCAGCCATGGGCGAAAAGTGGCTCGTCGCTCCAGTTTCATCCTGTACGCACACGCGCCTCTTCTCGAGCTGTATACAGAGGAAGGATCGTAGGATCATCGTTGCCTATGTGCTCGAGCGTTGCACAATAGTTCTCGTAGCTCGACTACCCGTCGAGTCTTTACTTTTTTCTATTTTTTCCGCGAGATCGAGGGAAGGAGATTTGATCCGAGCATTGTTTTCCCCGTATACACGATGAGCGCGAGCTGATTTATACGATTTCAACGACTACAGCCAAGGTGCCGCCTGTGCGGAGGGGCTGAGAATCGGAGCCAAGGATACGCGTGGCACAAAGTTTTCGCGTGCCGGTGCCTTTCCGTTGGATATTTCGTTTGATTGATGCTAGGATGGATAATCTCGTTTCCCTCTCTCTCTCTCTCTCTCTCTCTGTGTGTATGTGTGGTCATGAAAATTTTAGAAATGTGTGTTTATATAAAGTTACGCGATGAATCATATTGATTAATATTTGGAGGACTACTCTGCGGGGCAAATGTTGCTTTGGAGACGCGAGCGTTAGTCATGTCGTTTATCGCCGCGGGCTATGTAGTATCGTAATGTTCCGATTCTGCTATACGGCACCGTGCTAATTTTCGATATATGGCAATGAAAGCGAATCAGTTGGTTAGGTACAGTGGCATTCGTATAGTGATTGGAAATCTACATTTTTTTCAAAGCTTTCTAATTTAAATGATTTGTTCTCACTTTGATACGATACTAATTCTATTTTAATTTTTAGATCTTATGTCTCGTGGTGCGTGCGTTTTTCTTGCTTTTCGCGAAAGTAATCGTAGTTGTAACGATTCATTTTCAAAGTTTTCACGGAAATGTTGTTTTTAATAGTTCCCGTCGAGAACAACTTAATCACAATTATTACAAAAAATTTATTGAAAATTATGTAAGTTATAAATTAAAATGTTCAAGGAAAGTTTTTAATTAGTACTGTAGTTATATTATTAACCAATTCGGCGATAGAAAGCAGTTGTTGTAAATTCTAATTACTTCCGGACAATCAGACAATGTGACGCGGCTCTCAAATCAACCACAAATCTATCATTCAAACAAAATATTTTCAAACTTTTGTCGGTATCGCGCGAGCACTTTTTAATTTGAATCGATAGAATCCAAATAATCCAAAATAACCTTCGATAATACGCATATTCCACTTTATGAATTCACTTACTCGGCCTGGAGATGAAAAAAAAAAATAAGTGATCGCACAAGGACAGTTTTAGATCGTTCCCCTAGAAATTAGTCTTAACGATGTCATTAGCCATCAGCGAGCGTCGGGATACAAAGGAACGCGAAGCGTATATACATATACATATATATATATATATAGGAGCTGGTACAGAAAGGCAGAGCGCGGCGGCTTTAACGAGAATACGTGCGCGCATGACGAGATAATTAGGCGAAGTACACACAGGCTCTTAACTCGTCTCTTATTTCCAGCTGATCCCGCGGTGCGGCCTTTATAATAAGACCAATTCAGACCTCGATTTTCTTACCGCGACATATTTATATCTATACCGCGCTCTCGAGTCTCGCGACGCCGAGGATTTATGGATCTGTCGTAAAAGTTCCACGGGGACTCGGAAACGTTTTGAATAGTCGACGGGGAGGATTTCGAGTGGCTCGTTAATATGTAGGGGTATACGACACACCTTGGAAAGTCGGTGAAGGTTTGTCTCTTTTACTCTGTGCCTCTATTCCACCTTGGATGTAATTTTCTATTACGAAATGCTATACGGTTTGTTTAAGGGCTTTGACCGTTTCCTGATTTTCGCTTTATCGAATGTTTGTGTATACATCGAAGCTGAAGTATCTCGAATCTTATCAATGGTATCTAAATAATTAGTGCTGCAGGTTATGAAATTGTCTTCTATTTAGTGCAAAAGGTGCCGTTCCCTCTCCTTCAAATGATTAGCTGATTAAGTGTAGCTCGATGGGCAGTGAGATAAAATGTTTAGCGAGCGAGCGACGAGGAAATGTTGTCGGTGGTATACGATAATGATTAGTTGGACGATAATTGCTTTAAGAGAATTTCCTGCTGCTTATAACTAATTTAAAAAGGTTTTAGCTCGTTGCGCTCGATAGGTAGGGAAACTGAATTATTTGATTCTCTCTCTCTCTCTCTCTCTCTTTGTACCTTCACTTTTGTGCAATAACGTTGTGTTATTCCAGATTGAAATTGCAGCGCGTTTTTTGTCGTCAAATTCATATTTCAATCTTTTTCTACAACGCAACATTTCTCTCTGAACCACTAGACTCCTCTGACATCTCAACATAAAATATCGTCAATAATAATATTTCTACATCCTGAAATATTCCGCTTGGCACATTTCGCTGGAAACCTCGGCCGCGCCAACTTCTTTTGACGCTCTCTTCGAACAATAACTTCGATAAGCCGCAGCCTCTCGCGTCGCTATATACGAAAAAGAAAAAAAAAGCAAAACAAGCCTCTGCACCGAGCTGCTGCTGCACATCGATGCGGCGCGGCGGAGAAAATGGCCTCATCAGGCGAGCGCGCCAACCTCTCGTCCTCGTTAAGATAAAAGTTACCAAAGATGATTGTCGCAATTCCGCAAAGTAATACGCGCCTGCAGAAGATGATCGAGAAGAAGAAACGAAAAAAGAAAAGAAGGCAGAGAGGAACGAAACTGCCGGTATAAGCTGGGCCCGTAGCAGCAGCAGCAGCAGCAGCAGCAGCAGCGCACAACGAGAAAACGAAACAATTTAAGCGCGATCGTTGCGACACACGTTCGAGTTGCGCGCGCTACTCACGCTCAAAGTAGGCTTCTCGGTCTAATGCGACGACGTGATTTCTCAACTATATGTATACATAGGCTGCGGGACAAAGCCGGAAAAGCTCTCTTGGGGATTATTCAATGCGGACTATATACTGTGGGGGAAAAATTCGCGAGAGAGGCCGGGGAAGGCGGGAGGGAAACGAAAATTAAATAAGTGCCAGCGAGAATTCCGCCCGTAACGAGTTAATGCGCTGCACCGGAGATGGTATAATTCCCGTATATCTATGTACTGCACACATCGGGTGTAGACCGGGTGTAGACCGGAATCGGAAATCGCGCGAACGAGTACGCGGCAAGAAAGTCCGTGTGTATACGTATGATCGGTATACATATATGTATCCCGGAAGCGAGGCGAAAATCTGGCTAACGAGGACGCGAACGAAAAAGAGCGCTCGTTGTATACGCACAGTGTGCATATGGTATGTACGAGGAGGAGTTTCGTGGGGGGCGACGAACAATGAGCTATGCGAGTCTATATAATGGACTTGGGAAATCCGGAGCAGGGTCGCGACTCGTGTGTGTGTGTGTGTGTGTGTGTGTGTGTGGTGCATGGAAAAATTTCGCCCGCCTGTGGGTTATGGATTATACTAGCGCGAGACTCTCGTACTTATTATGCTTTAATAAGAGATTAGTTTGCATATGTGCTGGGGCTGCGTTGCATGTGTTGTGTGTGTGGTATACTTTGAGATAATTGCCGGTGGGTACGAACGGGTTGATTGTTTTTCACCTGACTGGAGATGATTTTTCTTTTTTTTTTTTCGAGAGAGAAAGAGAGATAACCGTGATGTTGAGATGGTGAAACGTAATTTTTTTTGTTTTGCAACTGGAACACTTTGAGTGTGTTTCTAAAATGTTGTCAAAGGAATAGATTATTTGTCAAAAAATAATTTACTAAATCTGAAAGAACGCGAAATAACTGCTATAAACAAATAAATATGTTGACAATTAGTTTGGTTGTGTAGGTATATTATAGAGTATGGAGGCACTTGATTTAAGTGATTCCTGATTTTTCAAACTTTCAAAAAACCAAAGAGACACGATGAGAAATCACTAAAAGCTCAAGGTTAACTCCTTTCAAAAATACCAAAACATCCATAAGTTTAAATATGCTGCATTTTTACACAAGCCTTCATAGACGAACTCGCGAAGGAGCTAGCGCTTTATGCCATTTTTACACCGCGGAAGATGGGAAAACGTTTTACCAACCTTTTTCCCCGCTGCTGTATACTCGGCATCATATATATTTGCGGAATTCGTGTCAGTCGGGTCAATAAAAATTTCTAGCCTTTGAACTAGATCCGCGGAGTACGAATTGCTCGCGAAGTCGCGTTACGCCATAGAACATCAAACTTATAAATATATCGCGTGTACCGCTGCGGGCCAGTAGCGGCAGCACAGCGTCATTAACCTTTATGCGCATTTTTCTTCGTTTTTCCGAGTGAACTCACGAGTGGCAAACAATGCAACTCCGCGAGTATTGCTTTTTCATCTATACCGACTCTCGGGGGCGAAAAATTTGAACGGAAACCTAACCGATTTCGATCGTTTGTGTTTTTTATCCGCCCTGGTGATTTGAAGGAATCGTTAATGATTTCTTTTGTCTACGTCCAGCAGCGGCGGTGATCGATCGCTTAACGGAATTGTTTCTTTCGAGTGTAGCGGGGTGCGTTGTAACAGTTAGTCGAGTGTATATAGCGGGGTGCGTGATTGTTCAACGTCGCACAGTTGATTCAACGTGGATAATTATCGATGAATACGATATCGCGTAAAATTTAACGAAAGTATCCGCAATGAGAAAATCCATCCTTAATAGCATCGTTTCTTCATTACTATTTTTATCCCACGTAAAATGTGCTAATGATAATAATCCAGCGCGGCGGTTAAAATATATAATAAATATGATGATTAATTCGCATTAATTCAATACTTTAATGACTAGACCTCCGCGCAGTTGGCACATTCACTTCATTAGTGAAACGTCTTGCAAACGCAAGCGTGTATGCGTATATCTATTACATAGACTGTACAAGTCGGAGAATGAAAAAAAAACGTCTTTTTCACCTTCAAAATACACAATAAGGAGTCGCTCCCTCTCGCGAAACTCGCGCTCTTATCTCTTCGCTTCGCTGAAGCATAATAAACTTGCCCCTATTCCCCCGAGATTTGGACTAAGCGATTAATGGCACATTGAGAAAACACAAGTGTGAAATGAGTTAAGATTCATAATAGAAATTGCGCTGATACATATTTTTTCCTCTCTTCTTCTCTCCAAACGAACCGGCGTATCTCTGAGCGCGCGTTGATTCTATCCCGAGCGCGAGACGCGCAGCCAACGAATCGGACGTTTTATCGGCGTGAAAAGGAGCGTTTTGCAACTCGTTAGCGAGAGAGGAAAAAGAAAGTGAAAAGTAAGCAGTAGGCGATTGGTTCGCGTACAAAATAAAAGAAAAGAATAAAAAAAAACAGGTCGAATGGACGAATAGAAAAGGCGTTAAAATTCGCGATGTATGAATAATGTAAAGGGGTATAAAAAAAAGTTAAGAAAAATATCAATATACATATACATATATATATATATGTCCAACTTTCGCCCATAACTCTTTCGGACACTACGCGCAAAGGTTCTTTTTTTCTCTTCCACTCGCCACACACACACCCGCTGCGTCTGAATAATTGCATTGTTGCATCCGCGAACTTTTACTATCTTCGTTATACAGCCGTGCGCACTATACATCGCAAAAACGTATACATCGCCGAACGAATTCTCATTGTTGTCTGCACTCTGTATATATATATATAGATTTGAAAAATGCCGTATTGCCGCGGATCGTTTGTTGCCTCGGCACCCGGCGTTCGCGCGCATAATTCGTGCAGTTTTGCCCGAGCGAATACGCATGAATTCTGGGCAAAAGATATATATATACATACATATTTGCACGAGATAAATCTCGCGTTCCACTTTAACTGTACTTTAATCGTTGCATTAGAAATCGATAAGAGAGGAATCATGTAAATGTGGCCATGTTGCGAGTGCGAAACAACAACCGTTTTAGCATATAATTGACCTTAGGGAAAAATGCAGTTTTTTTATTGTATACTTGTGCGACAGAGTGAAATATTGTGTGAACTGTTACGATGAATTGCTGTTCATTATGTAGAAAAGAGGGAAAAAATTGCAGAAAGTTTATTATAATCAAGAAAAGTACTGTTCGCAGCCTCTACTGCGGTGAAAACTAATTGGAATTTTACTCCGTTTCCTAAATAAAAACGTCATTTTATTCAATCAAGTACTGCTCTTCATGACTTTAATAATCCATACAATGAAATATCACAGTTCTGACCGATCCATGCATTATTCTCTACGTAAAGCTACACATTTTTCTCGAATACCGCAACGATTTGCCAGCGCGCGCGCGAAACGCAGTGCACAAACGGTTTTTCCACGAGCGCGCAAGCAAAGTTTCTACTTCTGTCACTTATCGGACCAGTCGAATCGCTCATTATTCTGCAGCTGGTGGCAAGTAAAAAGTGAAAAGAAAAAAAAAGACAACAAAGTATACTCGTGCACCGGAGTCTCGGCCAGCGAGTCGTCCTAAAAATTCTCAAAGCATAACTGCATAGTCGCGTATATATAGTCGAAAGAAAAACGAAGCCGCTATTGCGCAACCCGCAGCTAAACTCCCGATCTCGGACGTTTTCCAACCCAAGCACAAATCGTCACACTGACGATCTTCGTTGTCGATCTAGTCACCGTCGCCTGCACCGCGGGACTCGTGTACACTCGTCTCTCGGCGCTTTTCGAGCGACGCGCTTTCGCGCATTTCTGCGGGATCTAATTGCGCGGCGATTTCCGCGCATAACGGGACTTGTGTGCTTTTCACCAGTTCTCTTCCGGTCCTCTTAATTCCTTCTCGTTAGCGTAACGCTTCTGTTCTTCTTCTTCTTTGTCGTTTCGTCCAGCAGTTTTGCTTGCATTCATTGCTCGTATCCTTACAGTTTCATTTCTTTACGAAATTTGGACGATTATCGTTCCGTTCGTTTTGATCAATTATACACACAATAAGCGTTAAATTTGAACGTTCGTTATCATTTTCCTTTTGTCAAGGCGCATTGTTTGACTTCTCACAAAGAACACGGATAGTGACGATTATGTAAGCAATTTGCAATGAATTATTGAAAGGCAGTTTATGCCTTCGCCGCTTTACCAAAAAAAATTACATTTTTAACAATCGAATGAAAAGATTTGGTGCTTTTGTACATTTTTTGCGGCATTACATAATTCCTTTCCATTTTTGTGTTTTAGCAAATAATAATTTACCTATACAAGATAACAGAAATATCATTGGGCAACATGTATTTCAGTGTATTGCACGAGCAGCGCAAGCATAACCCTCCCATTAGAATGTAAACTGCGGCGCGAAAATTAAAATCTATACATGCTCAGCGTAAACGAATAAAAATCTAGCGCGCCATACAACGCACACACTTTTTTGCCCCAAAACTTTCCAAAGCAGTCGCATAGGCATTAGAAAAAAGGCCAGGCTGCAACAATGAAAAAAAAAAGCACGCGCGCGTGCATCCGTTTGTGGCTTCGTCTTCTCCACCTCCTTCATTCCCCTCATTGTTTTCCAATCCTTGCACGCGCAACCCGTTCTTTTCCTTCAGCCACACACACACGCGCACACACGCATTTTCTTTTTCTCTCGTCTCGGCTCGCTCGGGTGTGAGCAGGTGGATCCAACGTGCATCAGAGCCGCGGGCGTCGGTGTTCCCGTCGTTATCGCAACACCCAAAGCGTGTCAGCTAGCAGCCGAGCTCCTCGCGCCCAAGTTCCACAAAGTCAAGTGTGCGCGAACTGCAGGATCCCCACCTCTATCACCGAGCGCAAACATAACGGTGCCGCACTCGAGCCAAGCTCTTTTTTTGTTCCTATATATATATATAGGTAGCCATTTCGCGCGTAGTTCCTTTCGCCGGGGGAAGGACGAAATGTATACGCGTGTCGCTGCTGCGCTGCTGCAACAAAAGCACTTTTTAGCGCAACTCGCGGTTATGGATGATGCAGCCTTACTGTACATTATACATCCCGCTGTCGAGGGGGTTTTATGGATTGCCGATGGGAATGAAGAGATTCGCGGCCTATCCTCTGTCTGTCTCTGTGTGTGTTTTTCGCGGACGAGGCCGCGGCTTTTCATCGGAGACGGACCGGCACTACCTACCGGCAATACTTTTTCTATACTTTTCGCGCGGTTATGGCTTTTTATCGTTTGACCGACAGTTTCCTGATCGTTCACTTCTCGGTTCGCGACTTGTACTCGCGAGTGTCCCGCGGCTCCCCCCTCCCAATGAACGATGGGCAAAAACATTTTGATTTACGTAATTGGGTGTATTGGCATGAAAATTTTTTAACTTCGATACTCGCCTGGACTCCACGATAAAGAAGCTCGAACCGACTTAATAATGTGTTTGAATTTTTTTTTATAATCTAGTCCTGCATTTATTGTAATTATGACAATTGTGATGAAGTTTCTTAGCTGCGCACAGTCGTACAAATCGTGTTGTTCATAGTTGTTGTCTCGAGTATTTTCGAAGTGCGTCTTTATATTTTTCAAAATATATTTAACGAATTGCTAAAGTACAGAAAGAAAGCAAGCTATTAATTAATCATGTTCAAAATTACCGAATGAATCGGCTGTAGTAACTGTTCAGCCCCTGCATTTGTTCCTACGATTCCGTCGATGAATGAGATTTTATAAATGTATTTTATATGATATGAGCGAAAAGTATGCAACAGTCTAGAATTGTGACGAACACGTTTCTCTTTATTCACGAAAAAAATTATGCTTACCGATAATCAATAAAGCGAGCCAGCTCGTAGTTTATGTAGCTATACAGAGTCGAGAAATATACGTACGTCAAGCAGCTGTGACGGAGACTATATAATAATTAAAAAGTCTTGAACAATTTGTAGTTGTGACGGTAGTAAGCAGAGCGATATTACTATCTTTGAAATATATTGGCAGATAATTAAAGAAATGGCTCATAATTTATCACGTAATTATGCATAATTTATTAAGATTATTCGTTTCAATTATCTGTCCATATATTTTAAAGGTAAGAGTATCGCTCTTCTACTACCGTCACAGATACAAATTGTACAAAACTTTTGAATTGTTTTCTTACAAACGATTCTACTGTTATCTTCGTCAAGAATTTCCAGTCAACGTTTATCCACGCATTAGTACGTTAGTCTCCGTCACAGCTGCTTGACGTATGTATATTTTCCGACTCTATAGCTACATAAACTACGCGCCGAGACGTCAAGAGTGCTGGCTCGCTCTATTGATTATCAATAAGCATAATTTTTTCATGCATATATAGAGAAACGTGTTCGTAACAATTCTAGACTGGACTGTATTGTTTGACAAATTTCATTGCTTTTGCAAGCCACGTTTTTGATAACATTAAACAATTTGAAAAATTATTTTTGACTTATCCGTACGGACAATTATTCAACTATAAGAATGTTTTCAAATTCACTTGCAAGATTATGTACACGTTTATATAGCTTTCCTCATAATTATACCATTGCGTTTATAAAAAGTTTGTTTTCCATTTTAAATGTCAATATTGTGCAGCTATTTCTGAATCATTTGATAAGTATTTACCGATGCTTGTACACTGTATTTTCACAAGGATATCCGTGTTCAAAATGCCGTCATTACATAATTATAAGATATTGTATGATTCACGCGCTGAATCATTCAACCTGTGTAAACATTTAGTTTTTTAATTACCTCGTTCTTCGAACTATTCGCTCAAAAAAAAAAAAAAAAAACCCCAATGAATTAAAAATTGAATAGAGGTAATGCAACTCCAGTAAACAATGCACAATTTCTTTAAATGATTTATTCTTAGGTATTGTTACAATTTTCTTATTTCTATTATTATTATTTTGTATTTTTATGTCTTGTGTACCACAAAATTGGTCTCTCAACCCGGTAAACTATAGTTTTATTTCCTTCAAATGAAGCAATCAGAATGAAAATTACATTTCAAAATTCTAAATCCAAATCCTTTACGTAATTGCTTTTCACCCCATTAAGACTCAGATATTACTCAATCTTACTTAATCCTACTATAGAACTTCAATTTTAATGACCAAGGATAATCTGGCTGATGACCTGCTTTAAAATTCCAACGCCTTTTTTCTTCTGGATGCCTCGATCATCCCTTTTGTTTAGGTATTATGTCTAGTATTGAAAAAGAACGATTCAAGCAATTTTCATATAAATAATCTTTGTGTTAATGTAAAATATATAATAATGTATTGTTTACGTATTCTATAAAATAAGTGAGGGAAAAATCTTTGAAATGTGTTTGTAGACTTGTAGTTATTTGTCAGACATATTTGTGCATGAAAAAATTCTGACTTTAAAATTTTAACAGTATAATGCCAGTAATGAAATAACTAAATCCAATTGTAAGAGTTCACTAAACTCATAATGCAAAATCTCAAGTACACAATCAACTAATGTGCCTTAATGATAGCCCATCATTGGATCAATCGTTATGCTCCTTCTCTCTAAATACTGCGAAAGTTAACGACCAAAATTACGCTGATGTTAAGAACAGCGCCATTCTCGAATGCCACTTTGCCTCCACAATGAGATATCAATTAAATTGCAGTATTAAATGATTATCATTGATTTATGGCATCTTGCGAAATGAATGGGTCCATTGAAATGATCTTCCCGTAGATATCCTCAAGAATTTCAAAACAGGTTAAACAATTAACTGAATATAATGAAATTGGACGATAATTATTTTTTTTTAATCATCAGCAGGATATCTAAAAATTTTTAGGACATCCGTCGCTGTCAAATATTACATAAAGACGGAAAAATAATTACTACGGAGAAAGTTGAAGATCTATAGCTCTGGATTATTGTTTGGCTAAATCTGAAATTGAAATTGCAATTGATTTACGCAACTGCGGCCATATCGATTCCTTCGTCTAACAAAGAGCTAATTTTGTAAAATTCTCTTTGCCTCCGCTAAATCAGACAGACTATATAGACATTTCTTTATTCCCACCAATGAACCAAAAGAATCGCTATATCCCGTTACCTTCACTGTACTCTCGCATTGCATCACCCACACCGTCTGCACTGATTGTTAAGAGGCCTTCGAATTCGTTACCCTTCGCTCGATGCTGTTTTGCCTTCGCTGAGACTAGGATTCCCTATTTCTAAATGAATCTCAGCGACGTTGTTGAAAATCCACAGAATTAAAAAGGATGACATCCGTAACCTCGCTCGCCTCGATTCTTAAACAGCCCACCTTTTGACCATAGTACATTTACATAAAAATCAATGGACTACTCCAGAAAGATATCATCAATAGAATCCCCACTCACTTATTCCTCTAATAAACTCGGCAACATCTCATTAGTCAAGTATAAAGACATTCGGTCCTTTGAGCACATCGACTGAGTCATCAGTCACTCCATCAGGAACAGAAGTGGACCGTCAAAAGAAGCAAGTGAGAGAAAAAAAGAACCACCTCGAGGTGTCCGGACAAAAGTCACGCGGCCGAAAGATCTCTTACCCAAGAATATACGTCGCGCGATTGTGTCTCGATCGGTGGCCTGTACAGTCCCCTCGTCCTCGAAAATGCGCTCTCGCGGATAACCGAGATTTCGCAAGATTTCGTATATACGGATCGACTAGAGAAATTCGCTCCGTTGCGCAATAATGTCGACGAGTCGGGGTGCGGGGGATTATGTGCTCTCGGGACACGACGTGAATCATCGTACCTGATGCGGGGGGGATACACTTTTGAGATTCGTTTGAATTTTCGTGCCGAGTATAATGGAAGTGGTTCTTATATGCTAATGACGCGAGTGCCTGGGATTATCTTGCATATATACTGGCGCGTGCTAAAGATTTTAGTTATGAAAGAATATTATTCCGTGGATTGGCGAAAATAGAAACGCAGCTTTAATCGTAACTCTTTAATTGCTGTTGCAATCAACTACTTCTTTGTTAAATATGATAAATTTTAAATCTTTTATATATATGCTATACTTTTTTCACCTAGTGCACTCTTTTACAACAGCGTTATTTTGTATCGCATCTCTTGTTTATACGGACCCAATAGTCGGAACTTTCCCAAATCAAAAATAAGCGTTGAACTATTACTCAGTCCTGGTCATGATTATAACCAAAACACCTTAAATAATACAAGTGCTATAAAATATGCAGATCATCGACGAATCAAACAAGTAGCTCTTGCCAACTGAAAAATGCTTCCTTATTGTAAAACCGGCAACAATGACTTTTAAGTATACATTTTGTAGTCTTACGTACATAATCGATTGCATGGCGTGGCGTTGAAGGCACTTTTAAACTTTGATGGATTGCGTGCGTGAAAAAAAAAGAACAGAAAGAAAAAAACCGATCGAAGCCTTCTCTTGAAATCGATCGATCCAATTGTAATTGCCCACAGTGTTTAGTCGGGCACCGCAAAAGTGTTGGCTTTTCGCGAATTGGTGATGAGTGTGAAAGTCGTTGCGCAACTTATGGCTTCATTCCGAATCTATTCGGTTTTACGACCCGCGGCATCTAATTCGAAACCGCTATACAGTTTTCGAGTTCTTCCTGCAAAACGAGATCCGTTGATCGACGAGCTGTGGCACATTACCACCAGATTATTGATTTTCAATAAACCTGGGCGCAATAGAAAATAGCCAATCATACTTTACTTTTCTCCGCGTTATATAAAACTAATTTCTTAATATTCTATATGCATAATATAAAACCAATCTACTGTGAAGCCAAACCGTTGAAAATTTTTTTTTTATGTCTCATTAAAAATGCGGCAATAGAATAATAAACCGTTGGGCATAATCCAGTTAATATAAACAATCAGAGAAGCAAAAGGCTATTATAGAAGAATTAAGCAATTCGAAAAGTAAATCGAAACTCCAATAATGACGGCGATCGATTTATCCAGAAATGCGCAACAACCTCATCAACCAAAACAACGGCCTCGGAAACAGAGAGAGAGAGGAAAAAAATTGTATCGCGACAATCGTCCCTGGAGCGCGCAATGCAACAACGAAGTCTCGCTTTTCTGGAATACAAAAGCGTGTATACATATACAACAATTCGGGCACACAGCAACGCTTCATTGGCTCTTGCTCGAGCGCGCGCGCGCGCGCGGACATACCGAGTGCAAGTGAATCGTGACTCTCTTTGGTTGGTGGGATAGGAGAGGCTGTTATTCGATTCTCTGCTCTCGTTTCCGATGCGCGCGCGCGACGCGCGGGGGGAAAGTGAGAGAGAGAGAGAGAGAGAGAGAGAGAGAGAGAGAGAAAGAGATCACAAAGCTGCAGAGTCTGCTGCAGTGCGCGGGCCTATGTAACAGAGATGCTCGAAACTCTCGGCGGCCGCGACTGATTATTAATATAACCGGAAATTGCGATTCTCGTGGCATTTTTCTTTTCTTCCTCCCATTTTCTTCTTGTCCTTCTTATCTTCTTTGGCTGCGCTTACATAGTGCCACCTTCCGTCTGCGATGTTTTCATGCAGTTCGTTGTGCTTTTGTGCGATTACTTTTAGGCGGTATTGGATGTTTCGTCTGCGTTCTTGCGGCTGCGATTTGGAACCTGCAGGAGAGGCTTAACGATGACGCGTGATTTGTATTGAAGCTAGTCAATGTTGGAAGTCGGGGTTTCTCTTTGTGTATAGGAGATGTTGTACCTTTGGAGTATCGCGATGCGATGCTCGCAAAGAAATTATATGATGTAACCATTGAGATGTCAAAAACCCAACGTGCTATACTGGATACAGAATCGCGGAGCTCAAAGTGAAAGGCTTGATTCGCGAGATTCAAATTGTTTGATATCTGATCAATGCGCTAATGATGATAGATTATGACGTTTACGACACTCTATAACGAATCTCTAATCCTGGATAAATGTGAAGATGATTTCAAATGCTTACTCGGTTCATCATTTGCACGTAGTCATATCCTATAAGATATGAAATGTCATTACATCGAACTGATGTAATGTTTGTTTGTTTTTTTTTTTGTATATACAAGTCGGAGGATTTGTAAATCCTGCATCATCGCCCAAACTAGTCCCATAAATCAGAAATATAAATTCAAAGCTCGACTCTCTTATTCAACCGCGCAAAAGGCCAGCTTCCCCGAAAATTGCACCGAGTGACAAGCAAAAAAAAAAAGAAAAAAAAGATCAATGAACGAAAAAAGAAAAGGGAAAGAAGCGACGGGTCCGATGCAACCGCGAGCGATGTAACGTCCCGGGCACCGAGAACGACACGGGCCTGCGTGCACAGTTCCTCGTTTCACTTCCGGCGCATGCACAATACACACACCGTGCGCTCCACCAAAGTGCGCCGACTCCTTCCTCAACCGCTCTATACACACGTATGCACGCACACACCCACCCACACGGCCGCGAGTCACAATGTAAAGTGCGCATTATTCCCATTTCACTGCGTGCACACCATACGCGCGACATAATTACACATGCGAGTTGCGACGATCGTAGCGGCGCTTCCCTCTTCTTTATATAGTTTTCCCTACCAGGCGGAACATGGTGAAAGTATCATGGGGGCAGACTGCGATTCTGTATACCGCAAACTCACAAATGCATTATAACGCACTGCACGCGAATTTGGATGACTTGCGACGCGGAGCTCTGCTCCATCAGCTTCTATCTATAGATTTTATGGAGCTGGTATGTGGCTATATATGTGTGTGTGCGTGTAGAGTGAGTGGATGATTTTTCGAGATGAACTAAAGTTATGTAATCTGCGAAGTAGGAAAGGGCGCAGAGGATGTCGCTGTAGTTTTTCTCTTGTGGAATTTCGAAATATATACTGCGGTTTGTATATAGCGATGACGAAGCTGAAGATTCAATTGAGCTTCTTGCTCAATGAACCTTTATAGCTTGAAAAAATTATAGGCTGCAGCTTTGTTTTTTCATCCTTGCGGCTTTTATCTTGCGATCTCAGAGATCTGAGTTTACTACTCCTTTTGTTTTAGGGCGAATTTTTAGGGAAAGTATTTTGTTTAACGCTACGACGTTTTTATGGGTCTTATCTCTTTTATATGCCGCTTCATTCGAGCAAAATTATCTGACTAGATGTTTGCCTACATCAACAATGAATCGGCCAATTAACTTTTATGGTGAATTTTTTAGTAAAGAAAAATTGCCCATAAATATAATTTCTATATAGTATCGGATTTAAAAATTGTATATATATGTAAAGAAGAAAATGATTCAACATATATATAAATCCGTTTTCATTCCGTTAAAAAGTGGAAAAATGATATAATAGCGTTGAATCATTTGTTTATCAATTTGCTCAATGTGCATACTTATATACCTATTACATTTAATGTATATATCCAAGGCGTGTAAACAACCTATAATTATTTTATGCTAATTAAAGACACGATTGGCAGTTGAATGGACAGATTGCCGTATGAAAGCCGATGAGCATTTATGATATTCGAAGCGTTGAGTACAATACAGATGTCCCATGTGTGTGTCGATTTGAATACTAATTGCGATATTGCATTGGAGCTGCTAATTTTCCTCTGTCGTCGCGAGCGTCGCAGTCCACTACACTTATATTTATTAATTTATTGATTTTATACGAACTTGTAATTTAATTATAACTTGAATAAGATAAATTGTATTTATGTAATTGGAAAATTGGTGCAAGACCTTAAAGAGTAAAGAGAAACACGGATGAATTTAAATATGTCCTGTGCATTCATTCATGTTTATATCGTATATACACGTTACGCCTCTCATTTAGAGGCTAATATGCACGAGAACAGCTTTTACAACGAGAATCAACCAGAATCCAACGATTGCAAATATAATAAACATATTGTTACGTCTACGTATATGTCAGACTTGTTTCTCGCTTTTGCGCGTATCCGTTCGAAACACGCGCACATGCGCCTCGATCATAGACATTCCACGATGTTACGAATATTAAATTACGGCTTTCTTGAATTACACCTCTCGCGCGCTCACCACAGTCCCACTCTCCCTCTCTCTCTCGCCCAATATATATATATATATATACTCTTGCAGCCGAGCGCAGAATCAACGTTTGAACCACCGCGTTTCGAGCCGATCGCCCATGCTGCGTATTATTTATGACTGGTAACAGCTGTTATTGAGCTTGTGCTAATAAATAAATTCGTATCATTATAAGATGATGATTCAGTGCGGAATGGAACAGTTATTGCTTTCGAATTGAGCTACTGAAATAACGAGGAAAGCCTCGAGGAAAGCTTTAGTTCGCTTCGCTCCATGCATAAAACGACATGTACAACATTCGACAAATTTTCGTCCAATCGTATGCCTTCGTCTTCGAAACTCACACTTGTATCGTTTTAACATACAGAATTAAAATTCGAAATTATTCATCGATGATCTAGCTTTCTAAGACTTCCAAGAGCCTATGGGTTCGCCACGCTAATGAACGATCAAGCGCTATTATACGGCTCAACACTGAGATTTCCATGCATAATTGCCGCGGCTGTACACTCATCGCGGCGATAGCTGCGTTTCTGCGTGACTGAAAAAAAAAAGGATCAATACGCAGTGAGATGATGCCAGAATAATGCGGCCGATATTAACCTATATTCTCACGGCAATTGTAGATTAGTATTGTAGTTATAGTTTCCCTAGCGACTCCTGCAAATTGTCCGTTGCAGCGCATAGATTTCTCCGGCGGATCATTTTTAAGAACAATCGCTGCTGCTGCACGAGCAGCAAATGTCTGCATGTATTATACGGTTGGTCTTTATGCCCGCGGTGCAGTGTTGGTCTTTTATTAGAGCGATTACCTTGTTTCCGGCTTGAATATGAGCTTCGTTTCTGCAGTGATTAATGATACTGAGCGTTTTCATTCGATTTAATCAGTGGCAAGTGCTCCTTTATATGCTAATTATGGAACAATGCCTGACGCGACAATTAGTTAATGTGCTTTACAATATTACACTATATCCGTCGACGGTGATAATCCATAAAAATTACAAAGACATCACATTTACGCGGTATTGTTATAAAACTGTACACTGCTATCGCAAACTGTAAACGAATTTTTATTTGAGATATACGCGGTATACACGTGTCATGATAAAATTAAGTACTTTCGTAAAGATTAGTTTTCATTCCAAGGCCATTGTATCAAACAGCTATCGTCAATCATATATATTTCATTTGCGCAAATTAAAAGCACGACTCCATTTGATTGTATCAGTCCTGGGTAATTTGTGAACGTTGTCCTTCGCTATATCGACGAACCCTATCGTCGAATGGTTTCGAGTACCGAATGTCGTGTCTCTCGACCCTCCCAAAGGTGTGTCCTGGCCCTATCGTCGTGATTTATTACAGCGATCCAATTTTTGACCTCGACAACTAAGCCCTCCAAAAATGCAGGTGTGTTTTTACATGCGTGTCATCGTCTTATCCGTTCCATCCCCGTCGTTTATCCGAGTATCGATTTCAAAAGTTCCTGTACGCGCTGTCGCTTATCGGTTTTAGATAAATTCTACGATCTACGGCTTAAAATCCCACCGCTACAATTTTTCCCGCAACATTCATTTCCGCGTAACGACTGTTATTCCACGATAAATGACAATTGCGGTCTAAAGAGATGACTTCAATAGGGGGCAGCATTTAGAAGGTTGCGCACGTCAACGAGTGTCCCATGCATGCACAGAAACGATTGTGCTCGAGTATGTGGCGCATTATGTCAGGTAGAGGTCGAGTCCACTTTGCAACTATGTAGTTCGCTAATTCATCATACAACAGCCACTTCCCGGGGAATTTCGGCTGCCCCACCGAGCCATAGACTCGCGCAGGCCCTTTTTTCCCAATCGATATACGCACACACTTGTTTGTCTGGGGCAATAAAGGCTTTTACGACTCGTGCAATTTCACGCCGATCGATATATCGACTGTACAGCTCGACTCGGGTCATTCGAATTAATTTTCCCGCCAACATGACTCCCCCCATAAGTTTCTTCATCTACTTGCGGCATTTTTCTCGTCCAAATGGAAAGGGTTGCAAGAAATCGAGCCCGTAGAGCTACGCACGCGATACGCATCCGATACAACGAGGCATAATAACACAATCTAATCTAATTAATATGCGAGCTTGCGATATTTCTCGTTTAGCAATTCGGGAAAAGTCATTCGACTATAGTTGCTGTAAAGTTTTTCGCGTGAAAAGCGCAACTCCGGGAGGTTTGGTGTACTTGCATATACGGAGGAACTTTGCCCGTGCCGCGTTCGTATATTAGAGTTGGCGCGGCGGCGTTGTCTTTTCACCGAGTTATCGAACCGTGAGCGCGCGCGGTATATACACGGCCTTGGTTCCCCTGGTTACTCATCGACCGATTGCTCCGACGCTTAAAAGCCGTTGGCCAAGCGCCCGCTGTACATATATATATATATATACACACACACACAAGAGCCTCGCGCGAGTTCACCGATCCAAAGCCACCCAAATTTTGCTCTGTGACTGTATGTGTGTGTGTGTGTATATAGGTATGCGTGCAGGGAGGTCGGGGAAAAAAAGTAGCGAGAGACGCAACAATGAAATATTGGGAAAGGAAGCGGGTGGAGGACGAATTTTGGTCGATCGAAGGATTTCCATGCGCGCGAGAAACCGACTGGGTGACTGGTGTGTGTAACTTGCGACAGCGGAACTCCTGATGTGTCACTGGGAGCAATGGGATTTTTTTTGTTTCTTCTTCGCGCGATTTTTTGCAACCTGCAGGAATGTCAGGGTTGTGTACAGTGGCTAATTTGTTTCTCTCTTTATGGTAGATCGGATGGATCGCTTGGAAATAATGACGATTGTGCTTTGTTTCGTACTTAGCTGGATTGTTTTTAGTTGGATTTTGATTAACAGAGGTTGAGGGCATTAACATGTCTGACCCTATACATTGCACATTGTTTATAACAGTGCAAGTCATTGTTTCTGACTTTATTTTTAGATCCGAAGCTACATTCTTGACTCTATACCAGAAACGATGAAGGATAATGCGGCGAGATTATTTTCGCTGAAAAATAGTATGCAGACTTATGGGTATAATTTTCTTAAATCCTTGAATTCAGATTTGCATACAATGTCGACGTTCTATAATGAGTTTTCCGGATAACTCATGACAGTCCGTTGCAGCTACTAGTCCTGAACTGAAAATATATGGCCTGGTATTAACTGTGAAAAATAATCGGATTCATTCGTGCTTATGAAATATTGAGATATTAATTGCACGTAATAAAAACTTTGAAAAACGTGTAATTTTATGTTATAGGATTAAATGTAGGATGTCGTAAAAACTTTAAATCTGTAGAACTATATGAAAAATAATCGTACACAAGTTATATTTGTGGATACCGTGAAAGTGTGAAATTCAAAATATTTCTCGATAATTATACCTTATACAGTAGTTTAAAAGGTTTTCGTTTCAAGACACCTATTTATGAATATAAAAGAGAATTTATGTTTGTTATTAATTTTAGCATTACCAAGGTTTCCGATAAGACTATTAAACTTTCACTGTGCGCTAAACACGAACAATGATTAGTAATCTAACATTAGATTATAAATTAAAATTATCCAAGTTTATCTATCGTATCGTTTATCTATCAATTCGTAATTTCTTCAGCTATATATAGGTAAAAGCAGAATGCCTTTACTTTTACACACATATAACGTGTAAAAACTCACAACTCGCTGACTAATTGCGAGTAACAAGGCGCTTTTTCAAACAACACAGTTTAACAAAGTCGACAAGCGCGCGTGTCGACAAATAACGTTAATTCGCCCGATGTAATAGAAACTTTGATTCGCGAGAGGAGATGAAAAGAAAAGCTCGGTTGTCTGGTCGCTGTGGCCGCGGAAATGCTTTTATTCTACCGCCGAGAAATTCGATAAGAATAGTAAAAGTAATGCGGGTATATCCTTGCCCTGCACGGAGTAAAGGCCGCTACAAGACCTCCTCGTGACTTGGCCGCGGCGTTCGCTCAAAGTCTCGCGAAACGAAAAATCTGTACCCGATTTTTTTTTAAGAACCCTGTACCCGAGCTAATTATGCAACCAGTATATACACTTTCTGGTTAGCATATATCTTTGCGCGAGAACCGCGGTAGAAATCTGCAGTGAAAACGATTTGTATAAAAATCGCGCCAACATTTAGAAAGTTCGTGTGCATAATACGTACTTGTGTGCACAACTTTTTCTTGCTCTGCCTCGACATGTACATATGTATACAAAAACTTATTTGGAAAAAATATCCAACTACTGCAACTTGTGACTGGTAACAAAAGAAATGCGCGTAATTTAAATAATTAACCCCCGGCATCCACGTATAAAAACGTTTGTCCGTCATAAACACTTAATTGAACCGCGCAAGCGTATAGAACAAACAATAATGGGAGACGACCTCAGGTTATAATTGCATCTAGAGAGGCTCGGAGAAAGAAAGGTTGGATATTCTTTGTGCGCTCGAGTGCAGCACCAACGGCAGCGTGTGCAGGATGAAAGTCAAAACCCATACCTATACCTATAAATATATCCGTGCGCCTCCAAAGCAAACAGTCGTTGCTGCAGCTTCGTTCGACGTCCGGTTCTCTCCTGCATTATGGCCTCGCCTTTTCAACGACGACTTCGACATTGTCTCCTATATACACTTAGCCTTTTTGCCCTCGGCATTCTCCTCCGATCCGTAGATTCTGAACTTCTCCTTTCGGATACACATATCCAAGTGCGCAACGAGAATATAATTTCCGCCTTTTCATACGTCCGAACTCGCGCGCCAGGCTCGAGGAGCTTGCCTTACGTAAGCGAATAATCTAACGCTTGAACGTCTTTCAAGCGCACTTGTATTGTATATATATAGGTGTGCTACACTTCAGACCAAGTGGGCTAATGCAATTTACGAGTGATGTTTGATCCGGTTTCGTTTGTGCTCTATCTGCGAGATTGCTATAATGCGCTGAGAACGTTGCGACTTTGAGAAAGGAGTGGGTTGGGTTTTGATGATTGGGGTTCGACAGGGATTCGAGAGAAAATTGTAGGTTTTGCATCGAGTGGCTTACCGGTTGTTGTGATTTTTAGATGATTCGGTTAGAGTAGCCGGTGATTTGAATACATTAGCAATGGATATTTTCTTCGAATTTTATCGCGGACATGAGATCATCGTACGTCGACTTGAAACGGGTTTTATTTTTATGGTTATACATACATAGAAGCATAAAAACTGACAACATACAATTTCGAAGGTATGAAAAATGAATTAATCTTGTAGTTGGGCGTCGAAGCAATATTTCCTTCTCGCACATTTTACGTTGATACATCACATTTGTCAGCTCGATATACATCGCAGCAAAGATAATAAATTAATATGTTTAACTTCCAATTATAAAAAGTAACAGGATAATCGAATTTCAAATACGATTCATTCAATTCATCAGGAAATATGAATTATTCCATCATCCATCGCATTCAACCAGAAGCTCGATACTTGGAAAACCATAAAGTCCTGAAAGGTGTTGGGGTATACGATCCATCACCTCGCGCATTGTATCCCCTGCAGGCCCATTTTTCAATCCGCACCTGTAAACCAAGCCAAGCGCATTTACCCACCAAAACAAAAAAAGGTAGAAGAAAAGCGACAATACCGTAGTTTCCCACCCGCGGCGACAATGCGTCTCAGCCTCAACAGAAGAACAGTTCGCTCATACACCCTATTAAGTGTTCACGATCCTATTCCCCCCCCCCCGAAAGCACTTGGTACGCTGCAGACTGCAGAGTCCCAGAGATTATACAGGCTGCGTCAGAGGCCCGTGGAGGCGAAAATCGGTCTGTACAGCCGTCCACTGTGCACAAGCCACGAACGTGACGTAAGAGAGAGATACTCCCAAGCGGCTGTTGCTGCTGCTGCTGCTGAGGCCTCTCTGATCACGACCGGTTTTCCTACTCTCGCTCTTGCCTTTGTCCGCTCGAGTTTGCTTTCACCAACACAGCCAAACGATGCGCTCGTGTACTCTCTCTCTCTCTCTCTTTCGCTATATATATATATATAAATGTCGTGTACTTGTACCTTGTATTATACGGCCTGGAGGCAAGTCGCGTATACGACCACCGACGCCATTCAATGGTCTCTCTCTCTCTCTCTTTCTGACTCTCGCTGACTCTATCTTGCTTCCTTGTGGTGTGTATTTATATATAGGGTCGCCATAATACTTGTACACAACGCCTCTCACTTCTCTCTTGGCTTTTCCTTTGTTTTATATATCTCGCTCGCTAGATCCTCTGGTTTTATGGAGAGAAAGACTCGTATAATATACGCGCAGTTTTCACGCCGTTTCGCGCTCTTTGTTGGGCAGTTTCGAACGAAGAAGAGAGAGAGAGAGAGAGAGAGGGAGAGGAGTTGGCTGCATTTTCGGTGGGCCTCGTCTCTTCACGGACTGTTCCAAATGGCAATTGCTGATGTGTATGTACTCCAGAATGGGGTACTTTACTCACTTCCGTGTACTGCCTTACTGTTACTGCGGGCCAATTGATGCGCCGCGAGGCATCGTAAATCTCATTGGGTTAATAAATGCACGGCCGTCGTAAATATCGTTGCGTGAGTATTCTTACGTTTCTAAGATGTTTTTCACCCTTTTTGTAAGTTCTTATAGCTTTGTTTAATTGTCGTGGCTGGGTATATTCGATGGTGAGGAAAGTTAAACTGGAAATGGTTGAGACTTTAAGTCAACAGTGGTTTTTTTAATGCTATGTGTATAGCTTGCAATCTCTGCGGTGGAAGTCGCACCGATTGTGAAAAGCCTTTCGATTAGGAACTAAGCTTTTGTTGAAAACAGCTACAAATTACCCATATATAGGATCCGAGTTGTTAACGGGGAACTTATAGTTTAAAGTGCCTTAATTTTGAATTGAGAAAAGCGCTCTCTGTAAGTGTCAATATCTTTTTTTTTTTACAAATTTAAAGAGTATTGCGTCACATTTAGATTAAGTTCAACACCTAAAACTATGTTTTAAATTTCTCACTACGTCGTTTCAAAACACTTGTCCAAAAGCGTATATTATGTGTACATTAATTTTTTTTGCCGAAATTAGCAATATTTGATGTAAAAGTTTCGACTCGCAATCTCAACGCTCAAAGTTTCAAAACAGCTGAATCCGTTTCGGACCAGCGAAGAAAAGTATAGTTAATAGCAAGGATCATATTATATACACGGGCAAACTTTCTCGCAATAATTCAACATCCACAACGCAACCGTATTCACTTCAAGGCTGCAATTTCGTTAAAACACTCAAGACAATTTACTAAGCTCAATCAGCAAACGCGACTTTTACGCTCCTCTTCCTTCGAAAACGCAAACGCATCCATCGGATGTTACGTAATAAATCCGTATCGCTCGACAATCTATCCCATAACCTTTTTTTCACAGTGTCCATCTCCTCGACGTGTATTTATCCCTGGGGGGTGTCTGTGTATTTGTGTTTCTCTTCCCCCGGTAGGCACTAATAACACATTTGTGCTTCACCGTCCCGTCGCCTATCTATATATCTACAACGCTTCATCGCTTTATCTCGCGGGTAAAATATACAGAGAGAAAGAGAGTTGAACGCGGCCGTAGAATATAGAGACGCGGAGATGATAATGCTGAAACGTAACGATGTTATCGGACTGCCACTAATGATTTAACCAATAGCTAATAGCCGAGCCGCTTATTTGAGTACTTAGCACGCGTATTCGGGATCCCGACGCTTCGGCTCATTCATCTGGTCTTTGGCATAGGAATGGCTCGGATCGGACTAGTGCTTTGAAATGCGATAATTTTACTCCGTTATGCTGGAGTTTCTGATCTCGTTTGCTTTTAGTTTCTCGTGTGATCGATTTTCTTCAGATCGTGTGTAAAGATTCATTTTCTACACCGGTATTCAACATTATATTCATGTTTCTGCTGAATAAAATACACGAAAGCTAGTGCCGTAAAAATGTAAATTAATAAAACATTATTTATTAAAAAGGTATAGACGCATAGGTCTGTACGTTCGCGGCACGTCTTAAGCAAGTTTCTTGAAGTAAAACTGTGCAGAAAAAGAAAGCAGCATTTAAAGAAACTTCACGCTATAAACCAAGTCTCATTTAATATTCGTGTTAGTAAAAAGGAAGTTTTACATCCAATTATTTCAAGTAAATCTTCAATCTATGATATCGAATACACTATAAGATTGATCGAGGAGCTGTTATACACGGAGGTAAAAAAGTATAGATATGTTTACTCATAACGATCTGTTTGATACACATTTGTACTATTAGTTTCTTGCATATTCGTATTTAAGTATACGCATGACATAAATTGCTTTTCCGTCAGCAAAGGTATGACGCATGACACGGTCCATGAATTTCCTTCAGTGCAAGTAAAAGTAGGCAATTGAGAGTAAAAAAAATGTTCCTTTTGCTGCATTTCTCATTCCTTACGAAACTAATAGCAAAGAAACACGCCAATATACAATTATTTTAGCTATTTAGATTTTCAGCTATACTTATTGAATAAATATAAATATCTTTAGCATACGATGAAACTATTCCCTATTTATGGCATTTTTAGCTCGATAAATAGGACACATGTTATATGTATAATTATTATCGTAAAATTCAAGCCTGTTTCTGTTAGATGTAAAGTAACCTGAGCAACTAAGTACACAATGTTAATTATGAAAACGAATTGACTGAAATCATTGAGCATTAACAAGAAAACCTATACAAGAAAAATTCCGGACGAGGATATTTGTTTTTATCCTAAGAATACTTTAATTGCAGTTTCTTAAGCTATATAAACGCTGATTTTGTGATTGTAAATGATTGTTTACAATAAGACGTATAAAATTCCACAAGATATAGCATGATTTATAGTCTAAATTTATCGATGCCTGACTTTGTTACGGTATAAATCCTTTTAAAAATAAATGATTGCCCATGAAATAAAAATATTTTTCCGGTATATATATAAATGAAGACAATTCCAATCGGTAGTTATATCATTAGAAACATCTGACAGCGACCGCTTCGAATTAAATTTAAAAAAAAACAGTTTTCACCTTATATTCTTACTTATACGTTATTGTTTAAAATTTATTTTCAAACTCGCAGTCTCAACGCGACACCGAACAAAAAATAAAATTTTACATCTCGTCGTATTTTTAAAAGTCGTTAAATAAGTCGTAAAGTTCTGGTCCACACGCGTATATATACATTATATTATAATAATACTGCGAGAAAAAAGGAATAGCTTCGATTCGTCCCCCACAAATGCTCAGCTCTGGCTGCGCTTGAAAAGCTATTATAATAATACTCTTTTCTTGTTTTTTTTTTCTTTCCTCTTCATTCACTTTCGCTGTCCTTGCTGTCGCTTTTCCGTAATTGCGAGGAATTAAGTCGTATCGATCGGCGCGGCTAGACGACGACGTCGGCCTCATCGTTTCTCCTCTTTAAGCTCGTCTACGCGACACACGTATATAGGTACAAGCTTATAGCTCGTCTATAGCAGTGAACACCGCGCATTTCTTTCCATTTTCTGCTGGAATTCCGCTCTTGCCGAGTTGCAGATTGATCGCGAAATAGTTGGGCACACTGGATTGCATATAGGTTTTGAATTAAATTCGTATAGCGTTCCAAATGCTCTCGGTGTAAAACGAAACGGCGCAAAACTTTTTCCAGCTGTCAGTTCGGCTCGACCCTATATAGATTCGTCGAAAATGTTCCAGTAGCGATTTGGGTCTCTCTCTACACTTACCATACAGCGATCAAAGAGAGAGAGAGAGAGAGAGAGAGAGAGAGAGAGATGGAAAAAAAGAATTAAGGTCCTCGAAAGAGGCGCACCGCGATATCCCTCGAGGTATATACACTCGGCGCAGTAGCGTAAAATTAGAAAACCTGCTCTCGATAGATAGCCGTAGCCGTAGCCGTAGCCGTTCCAGCTTCTGCTGCTTGTGGTGCTGCTGTGGCTGCTACTCGCCACTTTAACCTTCCGCCGCTATCCATCTCACTCTCTTTCACTCTGAAAAAGCGGATCACCTTGGGCGCACGCAGCAGCAGCAGCAGCAGCAGCAGAAGAGGCAGCCTCTTGGCAATTGCCGTTTTCGGCGAGTCGAGCTCGAATTACCTACGCCTCTCCCGTCTCTTTTTCTTCCTGGATCCACTACGCACACTTGGCTTTCGTACGCGGGCATGTAGTTAATTGAATGGAATCCCTGCATACAGCCAAGCTTTATCTCGTGAGAGCGTCTCTGGCATCGCGGTGTGTTTCTTGCCTTTAGTTTTTTCGGCGCTTTAATTGCTCACTGTACGATCAAGGTGAATGCGAGAGAGACGCGGAATCGCGTTTATTAGATTAATTGTTACGGGAGGCACGTGTATAGAGACTCGCGCGGCTGAGGTAAGAGGAGATGTGGACTGACTGATTGTATGTAAAGAGGAAAAAAAAAATGGAATTTACACTTTCTAGATCAGCTGCGAGATTGCTTGCAGTGGGACTTTTGAACTGCAACGTAACGATCCTTATTGTTTGTTTCTTTCTTTTTTTGGAGAATATACAGGAACGGTGCAATTGCTTAGTCTTAAAGATTGTGCGAGCGAAAATTATAGAGTCCGTGTGTACCGATTGACGAAAGCGTAGCTCTTTAACATGACTTCGTTACATAAACGGATAAAAAAAAAGGCGATGGCGTATCGGCTAAAGTTCCTCGTACTCTTATTCAATCACTTTCAGGATTAATGCAAGAAAAATGAATTGTGTGTAATGATTGTTTATGAAAATATTATCGATATTTCGTTAAAATGTGACAACGGATTTACTACAATATCGACTTTACTTATTCGGCCGTTTCTTATGGGTATATACCAAACTTTGTTCTGTACGAGGCTGAAATCAATTGAAGCCAAAGTGGATCATTGCCAAAGTTGTCGTGTTGTGTCTTAACTGGTTTCGATACATATTTTACTTTCCTTTGAGATACTTATATTTCTGTAGCTTCTTATCTTATCAGTCTATTGCCATTTGTCGCCTACATTACGAAATATCTCGCTATCTTATCTTTATCGATGCTTTTAATCGTTTTGCTCATCATCTTTATAATTGCTTCATTACTAATTTCATAGTAATTGATCGGATGGTTATGAATCGATGAAATTCATGTAAAGTTTCAATCCCAGTTGAAATTGGTGACTTTGATTGCTATTTTCTTTAATGCAAAAATGCTAATGCTGTAGAAAAAACGTGTTATCCTGATGTCATCCACTCTAATAATTTATAGAATTAAATGACATCATGGGATTGCGAAAAGGATGAATCAATGACTGACTTTTTTTAACGATGACCTGAAAGCCAGCAATTTTTGAATCCATTATAAAGTTTTTTGATAAATCCACGTACAAGAACATCTAAATTTAAATAGCCATCGAATCATCATATTTTTGTTATCTTTTAAAATAATGAAAACTTCTTCTGCCATTTCTTTCATAATTAAAAGTAGAAAACACGAAATTCGAAAGTTACATTGTTGCGTTACGCGAATAAGCCATCTTAAAAACTTGTCGCGGAACTTTTAGTGGTCCCGAGTTTAAAGCGTCGTTTTTAAGCAAGCAGCACTTAATAGTAAAACAAATTTCAATTTTAACAAAAAATAAAATCGTCGCGGATAATTAACTTGCTTACATAAAAATCAATTTTCCTGCTATCCCAAAACTATATTCAAACAAACTTCTTTCCACATAAAGAAGAACCTCCCTGTACTATTTGCACGTCGTTTATCTAAATCTGCGCTCGTTCGGACAAGTAAAATACATCCACAAAACAAAATCTCACCCATTGTACGAAATACACACAATCCCTCGGTCGCAGCAGATTCTTGTCCAGATTTTTCCGCGGCGGCTTTCTAAACGCGAATATCATATTTTTGACTTTCTCCCCGCGGTAATATAAGTATAAATTTTCGTGTGCTCCTACGTATGTGTATAAGGTGCGAGCAAAAGAAAACCGGACTCACCGAGTCGAATCGAGTCACGAGGATATCGTTGCCGTTGATCTCACGCGCGAATACTAAATACGCGATGACCTTATTGCCTCTCGCGGATCTGCGTCTGAATCATCTCTATCGCGGATCGAGGCGGTGCAATTGCGCCGCGTATGAAACTTTCGAGCGAGCTCCTCGTCGCGCGATCCGATCGGGGGAGTGTCCCTCTGTACACTTCTCCTTTTTATATCTTTCGAGGCTCGCGAGGCGCGCGGACGACGTGATTCACGCCTCCTTCAGGATCACCGTCTATATTTAAGCTGCGCTATACCTACTCCGACGCTTGGCGGTGGAGATTTTCGCGTTAGTCGCGCTTGATCGACGTCCGCTATGTATTTATTTTGAGCACTCTGGAAACTTGGCGTATAAAAATATATAAGGTTTTGCTGGAAAGCAAGAGTTTATTCACACAATGACTCGACAACTCTGTAACAAGATCTAATGCAATGTTATAAAAAAATCTGTAATAAATTACGTTGTTGCAGGGACACGCAACTAATAAAAGATTAATATTATTACAACTTTGGACGTCTCAATTATCCGCACAAATTGAGTATTACTTAGTTACACGACTTTTTCACTCTCGCTTACATAAAGCCTTTAATTTAGCGAAAAACTTTAGTAGCGTTTTTTTTTTACAGATCGCTCCAATAACATTCTTATTAAGTTACGTAGGTATATAAGCGATACGAGTTTAGCGTGGTGTATAATAAATTTTCCGCGGCGCGCTTATTTACCGAGAGAAAAATAATACGCTAGTGTATGAAAAATCGCTCGGTAACGATTTCTTGTGAGTCATTCGAGTGTACAATGTACAATTTTGCATGTTACGATTCGGTGCGTGCGGTTCAGTATACACCGCCTGTACACAGCCAATAAAAAGTAACAAAAAATTGTCTTTTCCATAAACCTTGTATACAGTTTTCTATACACGGCGAATGATAATGTACATAGGCACTAAACTCGCGTGACATAATACGGCGATAATTGTAAAATTGTATAGGCATTAAAATGTAATTGTATACAGTGTACAGTTGGATGTTCTTAAGCAGCCACGCCCAAGTGCAAAAGTCAAATCTTCTCATCTACACGGAATAAATTCACTCCGATTCGGATGGCCCACGTCGTAGTGTTAAAAAGAATAGCCGCACGAATCCCGTGAGTATATACACACGCGTGTATACGAGAAACGGGCAAGTGCGGCGAGACAGGAGTGAGTCAGTCTCGTCCCCAAACCCCGTTAAACTCGTGGCAAGGATCCAAAAAAGAAACGCGTACATCGGTATTCCGGGCAGGACGCGCGACGCTCTGCTGCTGCTGCTCCGAAAATTCTCTCGCCTCCGCGACTCTCTCCTTTATCCTATATATATGTGTATAAGTTTCTTTTATACACGACTCGGTATATATATATATATACGCAGCTAACGCAAGGCAACCAAACTGCAAAGTATAACTCGCACCACTAGCCAGCGCAGAAAAGTAAAAGTCGCTCCTTGTCGTCATGGTGTTTTCCGGGTCTCTCGTCAACAAGTATAATCATATGCATTGCAACTTCGTATATATATATATACACAAGCCCCTGTCAAGGATATAAATGATATGTATAATGTGTGCGGACACCTTGGTAGAGTTGCGAATTACTGCGTCTATGTATAAAAATAAGTAGCTTTTTTCAACAGCACAGCGCGCGCTCAAGAGATACATAACGCAATTTGAAAATCAAACGAGCCTTGGTTATATATACATTTCGATGACGAAGCAGATCTTTATTTTGAGCAAATGTATAATAGCTAGCGCGAGAAAAATAAAACCACACAAACGGATCCGAATTCCGTCCCGAGCAATTTTAAGTGCACGCGCTTAGAGGAAGAAACGCTTGATCGCCCGCGGATCTCGAGGCAGTGCTACACACCCGCGCGCGCATTGTCCGCGTGTGTCCGCGTCGAGATGCGAAAGCGCGCGCGCGCGCGCGAAAGTAAGAGGGAGCGCGACTCGTAAGCAGCAGCGGCGGCTCGGCGCTTTTAATCCTACAGCGCAGCCGATCGGTGCTCGACGCGAACTCTCCATTTCGAAATCTATATATACACAATTGCGCGTATACGCACACGTGTGCGCAAAGGAAAACAGAAAGAGAGAGAGAGAGAGAGAGAGAGAGACGGATGGCGAATCAACGATAGAACGTATAGCCGTGCATTAGTCATAGCGTGCCTACCTATACATATACATATACACTCTTTGTCTTTAATCAGCAGCGCGCGCGCGCTCGAGGAACTCCACCTTTCGCTATTATTGCGATTAAGAGCCAAAGAGAGAGAGAGAGAGAGAGAGATGTAATAAGCGCGCGAGCTGGTTCTCTCTCTCTCTCTCCGCCCACTTTGCGCGCGCTCGCGCGGCCTTTCGAAGGTGAGGCGATATAGGCGATCGTTCGTTCTCGTTTTTTTTTTTTTACTTTTACATATATACACTTTATGTATACCTCTTTATTTGCGCTTTTTATGCGCGGCTACTGCCCACAGATTCCTTTTTTTCTTTTCTATCTCCGACCCGATTGCTCTCTGCACTGTATGTTTTTGTTCTCGGTTTTTTCTTCTATTCCTTTGGGAATATAGTGTGACTTTCCCACGATATTGGTCGGATGTGTATCGAAAGATTGGTATATGTACCGATCTGTATGAATGGATTTGTTGGAGGGTAACGGACGAGGATTGATTCGAGTGCGAGCATTGCTATCCTTTTATGTATTTTTGCTGCTGATAAATATGACTCAGATGTTTAATAGGTGTAATTCCTCGTAATCGATCAATATTATCACACTGTGCTCGCATCGTAATTACAAAATACTGGGATTTATAAATGAACATTAGGTACACATCACAATTATTTAAAGAATATGACTACAAGGAGGATATACAAACATTGTGTATCATAATGTTATTCTAAACATTAACTAATTCGATTATTAGTCACTCGGCTATAAACATCAAACTAGGTATAATAAACCATTCTTTTTTTTTAAAGTTTCGTCAGAAAGAAAATATCAAACTAAAATCGAGTACACGCCGCGGATAATTTATGAAATCGGATAAAATCTCGGGTGCGTTACCTTGCAAATCCATTCGTGGGGAATTATAGATAAGGCGCACAAAGTTTTGAAACTCAATACTTCAATCTCGCTCTGCGGCAATATATTGGTTAAGCGCGGTTCAGCGGTTCTGCATCTGAATTCAAAAAATTCAACTAGAGTTGTCATGTATTTTTATGCTTCGGTATACTATATATAACGAGGTTCGTGCACAGTACGCTATACGTCAATGCATCAAAAATATTATGTAACACATAAATCGAAAAAAGATAATCGTGAGTAAAGTACTGTTTAGTCTATAACTATATTGTACATCTGTGAAGCCGGGAAAAGGAATAAAAAAACGCGCAGCTGCACATTATGCAAACGCGTGATTGTCATATTGGAGAAAAACCGGTCTTTACGAAACCACCCAACTGCTTTTCCAATCGCAATCAGAGTAATTTACGATTGATTATAATTTAATTGCTATCGATTTGCCGTCCCCGATTAATCGAAGAAACTTAATCTTTGTCAAATTTATCCTAATACCAATGAAAGTATCAAAATATGATTTTACCAAGCGTTTCGTATCCTTAAATCCATACATTGAACGCGACTTTATTCAGATCTACATGTAGCTGACGATGAACTACCATAAGCCATATATACGATCTAAAACGCGATCAAAAAGTTCAATTTACATCGTAGAAAGTATATTTATGTAGAAAATCTTCTCGGTATGCATTTGGTGAGTTTGTCTGCTACGAGGTATACATAGGAACTTTATTGCTATTCATAAAAAAGATATTAGCGCAAAAAAAAAGAAGGATTCAGCATTTCTATCGTACCGGATCATAAATATATTTATATATCTCCGGGGGCCAGAGAAATCTATTTCGTGGAATGAAAATAAGAAATTCCGCGAATGTGCACGGCTGTAAATTAATCAATTTTTCGGCCATTAATGGAATAAAATGCATAGCTCGAATAGTTTGAATCGCCGCCGATACTTACTTATTACTTGATCGACTTTATATCGACTGCGATCGTTTTCACTTTTCAGTAACGAAAGGGAGAACGTCGGCAGCGTTGTAAAACGCTTCAATTAAGTACCTATTATAGGTGATCATCGCATTAGAATTTAACGGCCGCGAACTTTATTATAGACCGATAAAATCCAAATCCGCTACAAAAGCGTGCTACAAAAACTCGTTAAGTCCAAAAAAAAAAAAAAAAAAAAATGAAATCCATCGCTGCACCGACCTGACCCGAGATCTGTTTCCTCTGTCTTACAGAGCCTCGAGCAGGAGCGACACCTGCTGCGTCGCAAGCTCGAGGAGGCGCGAGGCGAGAGCGAGGCGCGCGCCCTGGAGCTTCAGGCCGACCTCGAGAGTCTGCGCAGTCAGCTGGACGAGCAGAGCGAGAGGGCGCGAAGGGCCGAGCGCGAGCAGGCGAGCCTCGTTACCGACCTCAC
The DNA here is from genome assembly GCA_900490025.1 of Megastigmus dorsalis. NCBI lineage: Eukaryota > Metazoa > Arthropoda > Insecta > Hymenoptera > Megastigmidae > Megastigmus > Megastigmus dorsalis. The sequence goes on from UELU01108824.1 coordinate 37,015, forward strand.
GGCCCAGAACGCGAGGCTCGCCGATCAGCTGAGGGAGGCCGCCAAGCAGGAGGAACAGCTGCTGATCGAGCTCAAGCTACTGAGGGAGAAGTGCGCGCTCAGGAGCACTACCCTGCAGGACCACGTCAGCAGCCTCGAGGTTCTCAAGGACGAGGTGATTTGCACTTTATTTTTTCTACATATATATTTATATACGATGTGATGCTGCTGAAGGTATTAGAGACGTTTATATGGATATGAAGATCGAAGACTTTACGAACTTGGCCGAACGATGAAAAATTAATAACACAGAAGATGCGTACAACTGTACTTTGTTTAAATAGCGGGTTGAATCAATTATCGATCGAATATCTTGAAATATGTATAATAGACTGCACGTATCGTGGCTTTACGCGCGCTAACGCGTACAACCTCTTGAAATCGTGTAGTAAATTGTACGCTTGGAACTGACTTTAGTGCTCGTAATAAAAGTATTCATAAATAAGAAGTAATGGCTGTTTTAAAATAATGGACGTTTCGTAAGAATAATTAGAAAACAGTATGCGGGTATGGGATGCGCATCCAATCTGCGCAGAGTCTACGCGAGGCACAACCTTTCGTTTAACGATTTTTTCAAACTTTGTAAAATAAGTATATAAGCGTATTGCGCAACTATATTCGTGATTCATGCGGCAAATTTTATTATAATGACCTTCCGTGCAGCAAAGCTTCTTAATTTTCGTAACGATGCACTTGCGCTGTTTTTTTTTTGTTTTGCAAAATGTAATTGCCGCGCGCATTTCGTTAAGAGACGGGCATCATGTGGTTGAGAGCACACGTCAAGTTCGAAAGTGTACGATAACTTGCTTAAGTAATAGAAAGGCGTTTTTTTAACTTTAACCTAATTTTCGTTTATTTAAGCTAATACGAAAAGCACCCTTTTCTCGCGAGAATAAAAACGATAATTTAAAAGTATGTTACATGCGGCATAAGATTTGTCTAATTCGATTTGTTATATTTCGTAATGGTCGCTTTAACCAATTTAGATTGAGCTTAATTTCATTGCTTGGTTTTATACGCTTGTATACTACGATACATTATATATACACAAATACATTCTACCACAACTAATGATATTCATTAAACAGATATCGCACTGTTATCAAGATTCAAATTCAACTGCTGCTCAGTAAAAAAAAAAGACAAAAAAAAACAATATCCTCCAATAGATAAAAGAGTAAACTGGACCAAAGAAGGCACGGAGTCCCACAGTCCCCGTTGATCTCGTCCCAATGAAAACAAATCGCGTCCCTCGCGATACGCGCATCCGCAACTCGCGAGATAAGCGGTCCGCGCAGTGCGTGCACCAACGTACAGTTGGCGCGCGAACCGTCGCGCATTATGTACAGCACACTTGCGCGCAACGAGCACTAAACGGAGGATACTTTGTCGGTCGTGCAGGTGCAGCTGGTGTCGGCGCAACGCACGGAGCTCGAGAGGCGGTCGCTGGAGCTGCGGGAGGAAAGGGCCCGGGCGATAGCGGCGCTCGAGGAGGCCGAGGAACGCGCCACGGCCTTGGAGCGGCTTGGACACGAGGCGGAACGGCGCGCCATAGTCGCCGAGCGTGAAAGGTATGGTCAGCCTGTGTGCGTGTGATACGCGCATAATACATTTCCTTCTCGCGATAGTTTTCCAAGAGCGAACGGCTGCGGTGCACATTGCTTTTGGTGGCGATCGAGGGCCTTTCTTTTGAATGGGTAATTAAAGTAAAATGATTATTTGCTGGTTTGAGAGTATTAGCGAGACGCGGGAGCGAAATGTCCTTGAACGCGTTCGGTTGATTGCTTTTTATTTCGGCTTGAATAATTTTACGGAATCGGTATGGATATATCTTTGTATAGCGCGCCAGTTGTGCAAAAGTTGGTATGGAGGTGTTGGTTTTTGTACATGGATTCATGCTAATCGGGAAACATCAAAGTTTTTTGAGTGTATATAGCCTTTGGCTGTTTCGTTAGTCCTTTTTTTACTGCACTTCAGAACTGTAACAAAAAAACAAAGAATATACATATATAATTTAATAGAAATTTAACGAAATGACTTTAAACCGTTGAATTTGACGAGATAATAACTTATATGACGTTAGAAATCGATCTGCCCTGAAATCGATGCAAGCCCGAAATTACATTGAATCTCATTATTACAAAAACAAAAAGTATACACTGTACATCTATCTCCATTGTTGTTCGACTTTATTAAAGCGCCATCTAATTTCTTTTGTCTCCATCGATCCACTTACGCTCGGCGCTTTATTATTATCGCTCCCTCTCATTTCCCAATAAGCAATTCTCTCACTGCGACAATGACAATCGTAAACGTCCGCGTTGGCGTCGTTTGCGAAACCGTGTATATATATACACCCATCGCTGTATACACTCCTGAATAGTCTTGACCTTTATTTTACCTTTTTCATCGAAGGTCCCTGAACCGAAGGATGTTACTGAATTGAATTACCCGATATTCACTTAGATCGAAGCATGTAATAATACGTAGCTTTTTTTCTCTTCTCGAAGATCGTTTCGTTGAATTAACCGCGCGGTATATCGCGTACAAAAGCCAGAGGCGGGGTTTTTAATCAAGAAAAATTTCTGAATTCGTTTTTCGTTCTTTCGCCCGGCTTATCGCCGCCATCGAACGCTTGTACACTCGCAAATTGATTTGATCAAATCTATTTTGCTGCGTAATTGTAACACAATGCGAGATAGTGATAACACAGCTTCTCCTCTTTCTATTTACACTGCGCCAAGGTAAAGAGCGTTTTTACGCTTAAACCAATCAAGCCCATGTTTTATTCATTTTATTTATATATACTTTATATTGATATATTCGCATATTCAATATATTTTTATTTTAAATTTCAAATTCGCGCGCGTGTAGTGGGAGAGAGAGAGAGAGAGAGAGAGAGAGAATGTGTTGCAATTTCATCAGCCTGCAGCCTCAATTAAAAAATCCCCCGCCTCGTTCCCATCAAAACACACAAAACCACTAGACTATAGACGTCGTTGAGGCAAGGCAAACTAGCTACCGTTAAGAGCCGAAGTATAGTGAAAAAAGCAAAAAAAAAAAGTTCAAGTGAAAGAAATCCATGTCCCATGCGCATGTGTATAACGGGGCGTGAGGAAATGGAAATTTATTCGCTCTCCGGCGTGTATGTGTAATGTAAAGGTGCGCGCGCGCGCGACTCTCGACAGTCGACTCGCCCACGTGCATCTCATTTCTCTCACCTACACGACGCGGCGATCGAATTGTTGCCGACCGGTCGATGACTATAGCCACAGATTCTTTATGGCGCGAACGAGTTGCCTCAATCCAGCTCTGGTATATACATATATACTTGCGCCATAAAGCCGTTTCTTTCGCGATATGCTTTTTATGCGTGGACCGCGTGTGTCACCCGTGCAAACATTCGATCGGCTATGAATTTTTCTTTTACCCTTTAAGATGTTCCAGATAAACGTTTTAACGACCACGGCTAGAATTCCTTTAGTTTTTTAGCGCTCAAATTTACTTGCTTTGGAATGGATATGAAATCTACGCTTGACAACGTGTTTTTAGATGAAATTGTTTAATAACATTTATACAGGTAGTTCCAATTTGTATAACATTTGAATCCAAATCAAATTCATGGGAGCATTATTTCATTAGTCATGCTCTAGAAACACATGCAAATATAGCTGTGCGCGAATTTCTTTCGCAAAAAAAAAAACATAGGTATATACATCCAGAGCTATTTCCGAACGTAAACAAGGTGTATAAAAGTCGTAAAAAAAAAGCGAATCGCCGCTGCCAACGGTAAATCCAGCTACCGATTTACGACCTTTTTCATTTTTATTATTTCGTTACGATATTTCATCAATCTAATCTTTTAATATCTGAGAGTTTGATCGTGTAGCTAATTTACTGGCCACGAAATGGCCTTATTTCGCTGAAAATCATTCAAGTCGCAATTTTCTTGCACTATATTAATGAAAGACAATAGACCGTTTGTATGAATGAACAGTCAGCCAATATTCGCGAAGCACTTTTACATTAAGAATTCGTGAAGATTAAAAACTGTTCCACTCTTATTATCTAAAATGAAACTGTTTAGCAGCTTCATTTATAATTCTATACTTTTTTTTACGATTTTCTCGATTACAAATACAAAGATCAGTTCTAAAATGCTCACCACTCGTGTACATAAGCGATTAGTACGAAACAACATCTCGAGCATGTAATGCAGCGAGTGAATCCTCCTCAAACTCAAGCTCGAACACCTCGCCTGTCAAGCTCCTTTCGCAGCTTGAGCCGTAAATCACTCGGAACTACCAATAAGTAGCCAAGGATCCTTCCCAGCATCCCCGCAATGAATCTTCCGGCCTCCCTCGAACGAAACCCGATCCCCCATCGAAGGCGCGTGCCAGCCACGCGACTTTCCGGCCAAAAGAAAAACATCTCTAATTTCCGGAACTCGTGCATCCTCCTCAGGGACGATCTGGCAGCTGCACTCGCCGCTATGGAGAGCAGCAGGACCGGGAGCGGCGGCGGCGGCGGCGGCGGCGGCGGCACGAGCGTCTCGCGGAGCGGCTCGAGCCGACGCCAACAGGCGCCTCGTTCGCTCCAGGCCGAGATGGAGTGCGAGGAGAGCGGCGGCAGTTCCCTCGGCCTGGAGCAGCAACAGGAGCAGGACCTCAGACAGGAGGTGGGACGGGCTTGCCGGAGACTGAGGGAGTTGTCGAGCCATCTGCGCCGGGGCGAGGACGACTCGGGACTGCAGAGCGACTGCGACGAGTCCATGCTCGTGCTCAACAATAGCAACGAGGCCGAGGTGAGTCCGCTTCGACTTGCGAATCCATCGAGGATCTGGAATTCGACATTTGCGATGATGCTTTTATTGGTATAAATCGGGAACTTTGAGCTTATTGATTGCTGTATATGCGCCAGGTGTGATGAGAGATTCGATCGAGATATACATATATATACGCGTTCAAGTTGATTTCTGGTGCAGGGAAACGAAACGATGCTTAAACCGATAATAATAATGATTTCTGCACCGATATATACTCACATATATTACTTTCTAAAATCATTGTTTGTATCGATGCGAAAATAGTAGTTGCATAATGGGCTTCTCGCAAGCCGCAATTTGTATTATATATCTTTATACGTGCTCTCTCATAATTATACTTTTGCAAATAATACCGATTTCCGTGCCTCCAAACGTTTGTTCCAAACCTTCAAACACATTAAAAGAAACAATCAAACTCTAATGCTGCGTATACCCAGTGGGTGGATATTTTTAAATAGACTTCAAGAACACACATCGGAGCTGAAAATGAGTCTCGTTGGCCGAGGTCGAGGCAGCTGCGTTCAGTCGAAAATTTACTTTATCTTTATTAGCCAAAACGTGTTTCTTTTTTCTTTTTCATTCTTTTTTATCATCCTCGCTTTGAAGCTGCACTTTATACTCGCGTGCTTTATGTCATGACTCTGCGTAAACTAAATTCTCGAGGGAGATGTATATATATATATATATATATATATATATGTGTGCTTTATGCTTTCTTTTTATAACCGACCTTTTAGATTTGATATTACAAATGCGTTAAAGTTAGCGGCGAACCGCTATCGCCGCAGTACCGTATATATTTTGCAACAATTTAGAGTATCGGTAAAAGTACTTATCTATATGAATATGTATTCGGTCATTCTACTTTTTATATGCTTATATATAGCTTAGACGAGAAATTCAAAGTTTTATGTATTTCGCAATTTAAATTCAAACATTTAAGATCTACTATTTTATCCAGCCAGAACGTATCGATCCATATAATTTATGAGTTACATTAAAAGTCCAAGCTACAAAGAATAGTTATTTTTCGTCACACAGTAAGTAATGCATTGTTCAACGATAAAAGGAAGAAATAAATTATAATTAGCTGCAGAGAGCGAATGCGAGTGAGTCGAGGTGAATATTGCCGCGCCATTGCAAAACCGGGGCGCGGGAGAGAGAACGAGGGACTGAAAAATAGCGATATTCCGTGAACCGAATACTGGACTATGGTAAATGTGGGTGGTATATACACGCGTTCCTATAGCTGCTCGGCTCGTCGCGCATGAACAATTTAGTGCTGGCGCGCGTTGTAGGGCTCGAGCGTTACCCAAACTCCATGAGAAACGTTAGAAAATGTGGCAACTATACAAGACACGTTTCACGAGCCATGCCTGCGCTCGGTATTTGATCATTTTTTTTTTATATTTTTTTTTTATGAATGCACATAGAGATATGCAACAGCAGTTTGAGAATGTGTTGAACTTGTAGTACTTAACGTTCTGTCATGGTTGTTCTCGCGATACAGTCACATCCAAAAATTAGTTTTTACTTAAATCATTTGAGGAAAGTTCAAAGTTAAATATCATAAGCTTTGAAAATTTTCAATCGGATCCAATGGTAAAAGAATGGCAAGGTTTTTTTATAAAGGCGTATCTTGCGCTTATAAGCAACGATCCCTTCGCCAATCCCTCATGTTGTACAAATCATTCAATTATAAATATAAAATTCCCATTACAGCGACTGTATAGCCAAAATCAGCCTTAAATTATTATTATTACAAATATTCAATTGGCCTTTGACTTGGTATACGAATTGAATCGAGAACATAATTAGAATGGAAGTGGCGAGGGAAAAGAAAAGAAAAGCAAACGTAGTTAAAACATTGATGGATGGTCGTTGCAGAACAACTGTCCGGGCGCGCTGTCCGAGCTGGTCGAGGAGGTGTTCGGCCTGGCGCTGGCAGGCGTGAGGGGCGGCCCCGGCGAGCTGGGCCTCGCCGTCGAGCTTCACCGGGCGAAGGAGGAGCTCGAGCAGAGCAAGGACCAGCTGAGGCAGACGCAGGAGGAGCTCAAGCGCCGGGGCGAGAGCCTCGTCGAGACGGCCAGCAGACTGAAGCTCTGCGAGGCCGAGCTGCAGGGCGCCCAGGAGGAGAGGGACAGGGCTCGCAACGACATCGAGCACTCGCAGCTCTCCAAGGACGAGGTGCTCGCCAAGGCCCTGCAGGTAAGACCCTTCCCATTGCTTGTACGTCGTTTATTTAGCTCGATACGGTACATTGCCTATCGCTGTGAATGCATGGAACTTCTCCGCGGACTTTATGGCCGGGTGCACGCGATAAAACGCGAAAATGAAGGGGAGGAGACTGTAGAATTCTATCGACTATCGACAAATATCTATTTATAACGTAAATATAGATCCTTCTCTCGATGGGTAGATTTTGATTGACTCGGTGCGCAAATCGATGTAGGCGGCACTTTGATCAAGCTATGCACGACCGAGCGGAGGTATATAGGTATAAATAGATACCGATACAGTGAGTAATTAAGCGTTGGATGATTTCAGACGAGGGACCAGGCGGTCGCGCGCAAGAACAAAGTCGAGGTCGAGCTGGCCCGCACGAGGATCGACATGCTCCAGATCAACAGCCAACTGATGGAGGCGATCCAGCAGAAGATCGAGCTCAGCGAGCAGCTCGAACAGTGGCAGATGGACATGCAGACGCTCCTCGACGAGCACGTGCGCAGCAAACTGGCCCCGGCAAAGGCCTCGGCACCTACGGGCGCCGATAGTCCCGAGGTCGTCGCCCCGGCACGGAAGAAGCGCGCCAGCACCGGCTCCAAAAAGAGATTCGGCATCTTCTGATATTTCAACTTCTCGGGGGGATCGTCGCCCAACGACTAATAACCGGCGAAACGTGCAATTTTCCTATTTCTTTTTTCTTTCTTCCTTTTTCTTTTTTCTTTTTTCTTTTTTCTTTTTTCTTTTTTCTTTTTTTTCGTATGAAAACTCGATATATGCGTGCAGTGCTTTTCTCGCGAGTTCTCGAGTGACTCTCAAAGGCCGGTGTTTCTACGAGAGACGCATGAGAGACTGACAGAGGCGAGCTTGTCTCTCCGTTTATTTTTTGTTTTTTTTTTTAGAGATGTGACAATTTTTTAATCTTATTTTTTACGGATACTCGTGCGTGGCGTACTTAACAGAGCAAAAGTGTGTACTTAAACAAAAAGAGTGCGGCGATATTTCCATAGAGGACTTCACGAAAACTGTCATTGTTATAAGTTTCGTTCGCATTTTATTCCGTCCATAAGCGCCAAACGAATGTACAGTTTTTTCCTATTTGCAAAGTGTTTGTAAGCGACAATACTGTTACCGGAATAATGAACAATGAATCATGTATACGAAGAGAATATCGTACTAACGATGGAGAATGTACTCTTTTGGCACAATTGTTTTAATCTTAAACGAGTGCCTTCTCTCGATTCAATATCTTTTTTTAAGATATAGAAGAAAAACGTTAAATTATTAAAACCTCTATCAAGAAAAATTGTATAGTACTTAATTCTTAAACTTTTTAAGTGTATTTATTTAAGAAAATGCTGATTTTAAATAATAAAAACTTGATTGAAAATTATCATTGTCTGCTTTTCATCCGAACTATATATGTACATTTATATATACATGCTGCACATAAGTGGTAATTAACTACATGTATTAATTTTTATACTAATCTTTAACTTTTTGATGGTTTTGCAAATCGATAAATTTTCTAACCTACAGTTAGTAGAAACAAATGTAGAAGCCTCTAATATATTTAAGTAATTAAATAAGTACGTATGAACCAAAGATATATAAATTCTTTTAATAGTAAAAAAATTATTATTGTCTTACGAAGAAATTATTTTCTAAACACTTCACTATCAATGGTGGTACATTTTCCTTGTGAATGTTGACATTCGAAACCAGAAATTCCCGTTATATTGCGGTATTGCCTGTATTTACACTCCTGTGATTGTAATATTATTAAATAACTTTTTACAAATGACAAGTTTTAAAATCTCGTTGGTGCTTCTCTAATAGATACATGCGCACCCATAATCGTCCAACCAGCTGCAATAGTCCAGCATTGAACCTTATTCACTCTTCCTTTGTTAAATTTAAAATTATTAATTACATATTCTCTGTTTTTATTAATATTAGAGAAAAAGTTTGAAGTAATAAAATGAGTACAAGTATATAATGACTACAAAAATAATGACTATAATTATTATGCTCGAATTCGTTTTAACATATGAATATTGATCCATCTTTTTGTGGTTCTGCATATTCTCTAATTCATTTAGAGCATTTTTCATTTCAATTGGAAAGTCAGCAGAAATTTCATTGCATTTTGGTAAAAAGATTTCATCAATAAACTGCACTATGTTACACGGGTCATTATTGCCAGGAATATAAAAATTCTAAAAGCAAATAAAATAATACATATGTATAGTATATTATTAAAATTATTAAATCATGCTATCAATGATATGGAATATAAAAATACATACTGTTAAAGTTGTACTCATTGGATATAATTTGAAAGCTCGCACAAAATATTTTAAAGCTTTTTGATAGTTTTCACATTTGTAAAATTCTAGACCTATGTGCAGCAAAATCTGTTGGTAAGATTCTCGCCTTCTTTTATCAACTTTTCTCAGTAATAACAATAAATGGAACAAAATGCTAAAATTATTATCAGCTTTCGCCATGCATTGACCATATTGTATATCTGCAGCAATGTTGCCATTCCTTGCCGCTTCTTTAAAATATTTTGCAGCCTCCTAAAGACAAATTAACATAATAGGAATAGCATTTTATTATGTACTATGAAACAAAACTAATAAATATATATTTACTTGATAATTGTGGTTCTTAAAGTGAAAAAGTCCTCTATAATGAGGTAGTATTAAAGAATTAGGTTTTAATCGTTCCGCAAAATCTAGACAAAGATTTGCTTTGGTAAAATCACGAATCCTAATAAAACCACGAGCCAATCGAAGCTGAATTTTATAATCAGTTAATTGCAATCTAAATATATCCAAATATAAGCGAGTCGATATTTCTCGGTCATAATTTTCTTGATAGGTGATTGCAACGAAGATACCATAATGGGGGTCCTTTGATAAATTGTACGCTTTTTCAAAACACTCGATTTCTTCGGCAGACGGTGTGTTTAATACAGATTCGAGACGTCTGCACCTTCTTAAATTTTTTGCGAGAAGATATTGCCACATTGGACAATTAGGATTTTTATCTATGGCTGACCTCGCATATAAAATTGCCTTCTCCGGCATTGTCTCGTAAAAGATGGATAAAACGGCACTTTTACAACCGCATAGAGTACCAGAATCCTCCGAAAGTACGGAGTATTTATGAATATCGGTTTTCAAAGTGTCATCTTTAACTTTATCTGCCATTTGTATCAGAACATGATATTTTGTATTTTGTATTATACAATACACAACATCTAGTACAACACCATCCCTTTTCATTTCCCTGGAACAAAGTTTGAATAAGATATGAAATAATATCATAACTTACGTAAAAGTGCAATATAGTAAAAAAAAAAAAACAATAAAGAGACCACTGAACAAGAAATATTAAAGAGCGTTATATGTTTTTTTTTTGGAAGTTTCTTCAAAACTGCAGTTTTTAGGTAACACATAAATGCATTTTTAATATGCTCTTTACAACATTTATTTAGATATTGTAGTTTTCCATAACGCTTTTTATGTTCAAAAAATTCAGATTAACGATACAGACAAAACAAGAGGGAAAATCTTTAATTTTTTGCACCATTTTCCAAAGTACAGTCCAATCCAAAGTACTTCACACAAAAGAATCAAATTGTATTTTTATTTTTTAGAACGCTGTACATGTTAAAACTAGAAAAACTTACTCCTTATTAAGCTCGTTCCAAAATTCAGCTGTTTTATTAATATTGCTTCTGGCTTCATTATAATTTCCTTTAGCGGTATAAAAGTAGGTTTTCATGATTGAATTGAATAATCTAAAAAATGGAATTTGAGTCTCGTCATCCAATCTATTTTCATCGAAATCCAGTGCCAATTGTTCATCGAGCCCCCACACAAACGGGGATTCAAAATTTATCTTTTCCATTTTACACTTCGATAAATAATTTAAGACCGGAATAAAATGTTTAATTACACTTTTGAAGCAATTGTTTAGAACGCGTGAGCGCAATCGTGGAGCGAAATCGGTACTGATAGTCTTTAGGCTCTTCTCTCAAGACAAACACGTACTGCCAATGAGCTGACGAACAACTGCCGTTCAGTAGTGTACTTGCACGCATGCAAGACTGAAAATATTGTCTTCTTGATATTGAGACGGTATTCATACGATGCCACATACAAAATATAAGGTACAGTATCGTCTCATAATATACTTCATCCGCAATAAAAATTCAATCTGCAGTATTAAGTTTCGTTAGACGTACCAAATGCTTATCAAACTTGATTTTTTTTACCATCTTATCGAGTGTTTAAGACTTTTTTCTTTTTGGAGAAAATAAAGTTTCAATAGATAATATATGTTACAAGTTTGAGTCATGGCTACGCTAGCGTAAACCTTATAAGGTTTACACTAGCATATCCATTGCGAATTTCCGACTCATCCTCTCATCCGAATGCTTCTATTTTTAGCAGTACCATGTATATCATTTGAGAGGGGCGAGTTTCTAGGGGTAGTGGTACATATTTAGGTAACTGCTATGACATATTCTTATAGAGCAAAAAATAGCAACAAATTATGCCGCAAGATTCATCGCGATAGCCCTCATATAATTTCGAGTCTCAACGCACGATTCATAAGCTTTGTGGGAATACCAGTTCCAGCAGTTCTAAATATCCGCTTGGAATGTTGTCAAATCGTAGATTATGTTCAAGGAAATGCAATGTCTTCATTTGAAATAAATCCATGCCTTTTTTTTACTAGAACGAAAATAGCGTAATCTGGATAAAGTAGAATTATCACATCTCCTTAAAATCTTTACAAATTTTGTTCTCGAAAACTACTTAACTTTTCATTCAATGGCCAACGTTTTTATCAGAACGTCCCTCATCATAGGGCCTAAAAGTTTTATGGCAGTATTTTCGGATAGAACATGTCAAATTTATTAAAAATGAAAAAGTCCAAAACATTGGCCATCAACGAGCGCATATTCTAATAATAATAAATTAATTTAATCACTAGGTTTTGAAAATTGAGCGGGGCTTACCGTCAGTATTTTTTCATGAGCGAATCTGTTCATTTTCGTTGGGTTGATTTTTCATCCATTGACCGATGAAACGACCAGTCGTATCGACACTGTCGACTTTTACAAAAAACTTTGTTAACCACAATTTTACTTGCATATAATGAAAAGAAACAAGATTCAAAGTAAGCAGACTTGTAATTTAATATAAAAAAGAAGATACAGAAAAAGGCTTTTTCACCTTTAGAGTCATATGGGATTTAATGCAAAAGTACGTTTTATTTTACCTTTTATAATAATACCTTCAAAACCATGCCCATATTATGAAATACCTCGATAAATGATATATTTAGAGATAGTTACAGTTTATATTTGCCAGTTGTTTAGACCATTAATAAAACGTTACAAAAACTCTAAATTATTTTCCGTGTACATTTGGCGCGCATGCGTAAGCGCACTGATTTTCCAATTAAACTGGTTATTTCATACTATTTTCAACAGGTTTATTCCCTATGATATATCAGTCCCATAAAAAGTTAAGACTAGTCATTTCCGATGTAAAATTGTCTGAGCTTTCGATCTATGTAGTCAGAATTTCAAGAAAATGCATATTAAAAAAGTTATAATAGTTTATTTAACAAAAAACACGAAATTACAAGTGAATTTTTTTTTATTTGGTATTTTTGCATCGAAACCCTTGGTAGATTTCTGTGGTTAGAGTAATTTTTGTGTCCATCGACCCTAACCTTTAAAGCTTCGCCGATATTTTTCGTTTTGATAATCTTAAGGGGATGCAGTAGCGACAAACGTGCTTTTTGTTTCGCTGATATCTTTTTCTATTTACAACGAAAATTAATATTTGGACTTGAGCGGCGTAGTGCTCGAAAGAATGAATCATCCTGTGCTAGCAGAAGTCGATCTGATTTGTCGTTTTTCCTATTAATTGGAACCAGTAAGACGCGTTTTCGCATTGACAGCTAACCTCAAAATTACGGTTATATGTATATGCGTTTATAACTTTTAATATTTATAATTTTGCGTAATATCGGGACTTGGCCGGCGTAGTACTCGTTGCTATTAATCATTTTGTGCAAGATGGGGCTTATGTGATTTATCGTTTTTTAAATTAACTGGAACATAGAAATAGATCGAACAGCCTAATGAGGCGGGACGCTACTGCTTCCCCTTAAGAGGATGTCGGAGCATCGCCTCTCCTCAATAGTTCGTAGTTCCAAGTTTTTGGAAAAACGATAAGTTCAATAAACCTCATATTGCACAGAATAATTAATTATAGTTAGCACTAGGGCACCTAACTCTTAATATTTCTTAAAATTATAAATAAAAAAAGTTACACGCAGCAATAG
>UELU01108827.1:0-16651 GCA_900490025.1 Megastigmus dorsalis
ATTCTGTATGAATCTAAATGTGCCATTTTTAGCCGAAAAATATCGTAGTATACTGAAATGTTCCATACTGTGCTCAAATGTGCCATTTTGTGCTGAAATGTGCCGAATTGTGCAAAAATGTGCATAACTGTGCTGAAATGTGCATAACTGTGCTGCAATGTGTGTATAGCTGTGCTAAATTGTGTGTAAATGTGCGTAAATGTACAAAAATTTCAACAAAAACTTTCTTGCTTCGAAATTATTTTGTGGCTAACTGTATTAAATTGTGTCAAAATGTGTCAAAATGTACGAAAATGTGCACAAATGTGCGAAAATGTGCCAAATCTTCCAATTGTATATACCTGGACACACTTTTGGCACATTTTCGCACATTTCGACACAATTCATCACAAAAATTATTTCCACCAGGGTAAGACTTATTTATTAAGTTTTCTGTTATTAAATGATTGGCTGTACTTACTTACTCACTATATGGTGTAGATCTCTCTATTTGGTTATATATAAAAAATTTTTATTTTGTAAAATTCACTCACGTAGAACAAAAATTTTTGAAGCTGTCATTGATATATTTACTTGAAATAGTGCCAACTGATAATTGATAAGCAAAAGGAATCTGTATTCGCCATTTGTACAGTTCAAAGTATTGTTTTAATTAATATAAATATTATCTTTTAATTTATTTAAATTTGCGCAATTTTAATGTTTTGTTTATTATATAATATGTTATTGCGGTCTTTAGTTAATTTATTACATGTTTATTTGTACAATTGCTTGTAGAATTCTATGTTTTTTTTATCTATCATGTAGTATTTTTTGCAGTATTTTTATGAAGTGAGAACTAGTCTCAATTCACTGTAGTTTCATTGGGGTTGTCTGCAATAGGTACTCATAGTTCTCGCTATATGGTCCCACAGTGTAAAAAGAATATGATGTGACTTTTTGACAGTAAATGATTGTTTATATCAATCGATTCATCTTGACATTCCAAATCTTTATGTACAAAAAACATTCACAAAATTTGTTTTACTAAAATATTTTGCATTAAGAAAAAATTAAATATTCACTGAATAATAGTTCATAATTAACAACAAAATTGCATTAAGACTTTCTATAGAACGGAAATAAGTTCTAAAACATTCTTTGCTAGTTTGTGAATAATTTTCTAATAAACGAAATTAAAAAATTAAATAGCTTACTATACGTACTTAACGTTTTTAAGCACTATCATCATTTTTCTATAAAGAAAAATTTAAGAATAAGATACATGAAATTAGTAGTGTATAATATATGGGAACATCTAGCAAAAACCATCAGTTAGTAGGCGCGCGGTGAGCAGTTTTCGTATAAAATGTGCTCTGTTCAATACGTTCATGAAAGAGAAGTAAGGCTCCCAAAAAATTCGAAAGGCATAGATCTATACAACTTTTTTCAAAATGTTTTCTTTTCGACAAAAAATTGTACCGAATATTTGAAGTAATTTTCCTAAAAAATATACTTTTTTTAATAAAGTTTTTTTTGAAAGTACAACTCTGAGCTGCAAGTGTCTGAAATGTAAAATTGAAGAAATCAAGGGTTCCTTGTAGTACGCCTCACTCTCAGGCTCGCCATCCCATGGAGGACCGTTTTATTAATTTTATTAAGTTTGTGCCCTGCAAATTTTGCAAACCTCAGAATTCAATGTTCTCGTGCACATATCACCATGCCGAAGGTATAAGAAACCTTTCGTCATAAACCCCTTGCTTATTGATTGCAAACAATAGTAGATCATGTCATGTGAGAGGAAAAACTTGGACAGTCCAGAACTCGTGTAAATTGACCAGAGACAAGGCAAGGATTTGAGATGTCTGAGATTAATTTGAAAATACTCTGTAGCTTCATAGCAAGCACGCTCAACCGAACAACTAAAGCAATATTGGATCAATGGTCGTATCGAAGGAATATTTCCATGTATAGATATTGGAAAATAATTCTTTAGATTTTTATCGAATTTTACAATTTTGTGCGTTAAATGCGCTTTATTTATACATTTTTACGGAGTACCCAAAATTTCAAGTAAATCAATTCACGCGTTTAGTAAAGAACTTTGAAAAATTTTTTAAAATTATTTATCGAGAAAACAGCCCTGTTAGAAAATTTAACGATATTTCAGCCAGATTGAAGCTAGATTTGGATGATATGCTTACGATCTGGCTGTATTTCTGCACGGAAGCCCCGTGACCTGACGACGGTTTTAGATTAGAATCTGGGTGGATTCTACTTAATTTTTAAAATAATATAAAAATATATTTTATTAATCGTTATTATATTTATTAATAAATATTGTATTGAAAAATACAAAAATAATAATTTAAAGCTATATTATGTCCATTTGGGGTTAATTAATCCGTTTAAAAACGTCCCATAAAGACATTTAAAAATCGACCTTCGGCTCGCGTACATAACCTATGTACCAAAGGTGCTCGTTCTGTACATGCTCTGGAATGAGCAGTGTACGAGTGTACAGCAACTGTGTGGCAAGGCAGCTGTCGTTTGTAAGAAATCGTAAATTTTTGTATTTATATGCAGCGAATCAAATTATTGATGCATATTATGTTTTTTATTAAAAAAATGATATTTTATTATATCTACAGTACACTGCTCTCGAATGAGCGTCTACTGCCCTGAAGCAAGGCATCATCTCTCCCTCTAGCGCTGACGTAAAGGACAGGTCGTCGTACGGGGTATATCTCTTGTCCCGCTTTGAGATGTCAGACGTCACAAAACGAGGCGGCAGCCGCACCGAAACAAAAGTACAGCAGCATTCTCTTGTTTTGTGCGGCTGCACGTACATATCCTTAATATAACGGGTTTCTAGTCAGCTTGCGATTATATTCTGCCTGGAAATTAGCTAACAGATCTAGGTAGAAGCTAGTCTACCAACCAGCTCAACTCGTTAATTTTCTAGCAGGGAGCTAGTAGGCTACTCCCCGTATTGTCTTACTTTATATTTCACTACTTAGAAATCCTTCACTTCTTGAACTTAAAATTTTAGGTGCTTTTAAAGATCTAAGAGGAAGGCTTACAAGCTAGACCAGTTCGGTTTAGTCCTCCTGCTAAATAGCCTCTATAGTTCTTGTTGTAGTTTTCCGCACACGCGCATTATGCCCTACTATCTTCTTTGCGCAATCTAATTGTGAATCTTATTTTTCAAATAAAAATGTTGTTGGTTCAATCTTGCTTTTTAATGTTTCAATACATTCTATACAGTGTAACATTCTCTGTTGTGCATCTGTTGTGTTTCTTAGAGCTACCCGTCTAAATTGCCACGATATTTAAGGAAAAGCAGCAGTGAGAATAATTCTTATTTTATTGTAGAATTTCGATACACAAAGGCCAGACGCACAAAATATTTCATATATTTTATATATTCAGATATTTCATTATCTATATCATTTCTCAAATTATGAAGTGATTATGATAATTCCTGCAAACAATAATTTAATAATAAGAATACTGGTAGTGACGAAAAAACGAAGGCTAGAAGTGTTTTGTGTCCGTGTAAAGCATATACTATCGTAAAGCATATTACACCGTAAGCGTAATTTGGCTTCAAATGCTCGTTTTCACAGTTGGCATCCGCATTCGGCATGAGGTGGAAATCAAGGGTTTTGACCCGAAAACCGGCCCAAAAGTGGGGTTTCACGTCTGCCGTGCTAAAAAAATCTATCGAGCAAGTTGAACCGAGCGTATTTTGTGCATAAAATGTATCGTGAGAGCCTGTTGGCTGGCTTTTGCTGGGTGTTCGTATAAAGCGTAATTCATATACATCTTTTATTTATTCAGTTTTGTACAATCAGGAATTTCCATGAAGTATTTGATAAAAGCATTATATTATAAATTGTAATTATATATAGTAGAACATCTGTATAAATAGTAAGACAGTTGATTTTCATTCTCTATCATATAATGTTGATATTACGATAATTTTTAACACAAATGTTATTGATAATACATAATTTAATGTTTTCACTAAATTTTTAATATATTTGTAGGATGCAGATAAACGATTCATCTATACAACCAAAGAGAATATGTTATCCCCTTCTATAAAAAAACAGCAATCTGTAAAGTGGTACGTTAAATAATCTGATAATCTAAAGGTCGATAAAATCTATAATTGTAAAAATATTAATAATGTTACATTTAATCTATGCACATATAGATTAGTACCCGTTGAATATACATTCATGCCAAAAGTTTTTTCTTCTTCTACGAAAACGATAGACTGATGAGAATGCAATTTCTCTTTTTGATTTTTATTATTTATTTAAGGATATGTGCTTTAGTTAAACCACGTAATGTTTACATTATTACCGTGGTGCTGCAGAATGTTTTTTCCAAAAATTAATTTCTATCATATATTTCTTCTTCTTTTCTTACCTTATCGGTTCTTGTATTTAACTTGCATTTAAAACAAGCGACTGCGACGTCCTCTTGTACTATCTGTATAGGACGCGCTCCCCGGCCTTGCCGAAAGTGAAGACGAGTGAGTAGAGGGAAAGGTATACGCTGGTACATGCTATCTCTCTCTAGCAGCTCGCGATTAGCTATCTCCCTCTCCGCTCCGTCAGCGACTGAAGCATCTGTCACAGCAGAAAACCTAACCCTTGCGAATTTCAAATTGCACCGACATATTTTTATATTTTTTCATAATATTACACTACAATTTAGTTAAAATTAGTTCTCAAAAATGTATTTAATTATGCTTAAACCACTATCGACAATTCTTATACGTAAACTCTTAAGGGAGTGTGGTAGCGACAAACGTGCTTTTCCTCTCGCTGATATCTTTTTCTATTTACAACGAAAATTAATATTTGGACTTGAGCGGCGTAGTGCTCGATACAATGAATCGTTCTGTGCTAGCTGAAGTCGATCTGATTTGTCGTTTTTCCTATTAATTGGAACCAGTAAGACGCGTTTACGTATTGACAGCTAACCTCAAAATTACGATTATATCTACATGCGTTTATAACTTTTAATATTTATAATTTTGCGTAATATCTGGACTTGGCCGGCGTAGTACACGTTGATATTAAGCCTTTTGTGCAAGATGGGACTTATGTGATTTATCGTTTTTTTAAATTAACTGGAACATAGAAATAGATCGAATAGCCTGAGGAGGGGGGGGGGGTCGCTACTGCTTCCCCTTAACCTAAACTCTCGAGGGGGGCAAAAACATATGCGAGTTCTAATACATTAACTGTGATAGGCAACAGTGGGCAAGTGGATTATGTAGATGCGTTAATATAGTGCGCAAACAATTGGAGTATACTTTTGCATTGGCTCAAATAAGTGATATGCTTATTTCGCAGAAAAAGTATTTATTTTGATGAGCCAAAATAAAATCTTGTATTACATTCTTACCATTTTTTATTTTCACTAAAACAAAACATGAACAAAAAAGTAGAATATTATGAAAATAAAATTGAATTATTACACTTTCTATGTTAAAGTATGAACACGAGTTTTATGGAAATATTGTATCCTGTGAAATTGACTGAATTTTTAAGATGCTGATG
The DNA here is from genome assembly GCA_900490025.1 of Megastigmus dorsalis. Classification (NCBI taxonomy): domain Eukaryota; kingdom Metazoa; phylum Arthropoda; class Insecta; order Hymenoptera; family Megastigmidae; genus Megastigmus; species Megastigmus dorsalis. The sequence continues at coordinate 5,562 of UELU01108827.1, forward strand.
TCACCCATAATTTGATCTAAATTACCAATGAGGCTATAAGAGTCGTTATTATACACTGCAAATCCGAATGTATGAAACTAATCAGTTTATACATGTTTTAACATGTTACTTTACATTCTTGAATTATAGTAGTGTACTTAACTATTAGGATTTCTTACTAAAATCGTAAAATTTTAAGTTATCTATTTTATATATACAATTTGTTTTAAATATTTCAATAGAAACAGTTTATAATTAAGGTTCGCGAAGCTTGGTCAATTTAATTGAAATTGTTATATAATGCTAATTATTATTTTTTATGAATATAATTGTGAATCCTTCCAGTCACATTTAAAATCAAAACTTAAAACTATTAATGGTTCGGAAAAATCAAAAAGGATCACTTTCCACAAAAGAAGCATATTTTCATCTGGAATGCATGCTATTCGACATTTTAACATACTTAAACGCTTTATCAATAAAAAATTCCTTGTAAAATTCGTTTTATTGCGCAATACCATGAAAATTATATTATAAAAATACTCCAGCACCACAAAGTTATAACGCATTACAATTATACATTGAAATTTAGAACTAATCAATTCCATCATTGTTGATTGTAGTATTACTTAAATGACTCAATGTACTAGTTGAACTTGAAATACTGCAGTTTAGATTGTCGCTAACACCCATATCGTTTCTTGTATTCAATTGCCTGTAACATTTGTTTTCGTACATGCCTCGTAAAAAATTTAATTTGCACATGCATTGAATCTCATTGTCACTTACTGCTTGAAGCTTTTAAAATTCAAAATATTTTTGGGCAAGATCCATTTTTTAACCTGCGATTCTAGTTAAAAAAGAATATTTTTTTAATTCGACATTGTAGTGCTTTTTTATATTTATATCAGCAGGAATTCTATTAAATTATACCTACATGATCAAATAAAATAAAACTATTTTTGGAGTGCATGAATTTATAAATTTACTTAAACTTATACATGTAAAAACTCATATGATGGATCATCTCTCTGCACTTTACAATTAGGTAAACAACACTTTTTCGGCATTTTTCATTGAATAAGTTAAAAAAATGAAATTCCCAAATTGCGAAAAACTTAGTAAGGGTTATACAAGGAGAAAGGTAGTACGAACCCGCTTAGATCTTTCTTTCTCTACTCACTCGTCTACACTTTCGGCAAGGGGAACGTTGCATCCAGTAGTATATGTACTGTGCTCCAAGATCTCGCTCTATATGGATTCCTCTCTGCACGTAGTAATACCCAAAATAATAGTACATTATACAACGGGTACGGAAAGGCTTTATTTACGAAACGAGTGAAGTAAAAAAGCCTTTATGTACCAGTTTCATACCGTATTTTATAATACGAGATGCCAAAAACAAGCAACGAAGTTGCGATTTTTAGGTTAAAGTGCTATAAAATAATTGATTTTATATATTAAAAATTTATACCGATATTATACAGTTTATATAGAATCATTTTTGTATCTAATGTCTATATAAATCGAATACAAAAAAATGTATTCAGTTATTTCTACATAGAGATACGAACCAATAATCTCACAAAGTCTATCAAAGATTATTTCTTAATACATGAAGCGATTCAATTGAAAATTGGGGAGTTCCAAACAAATGTATAAATTAAATTTTTGTTCCATTCTTCGACCATTAATGCAATTCTTATTCAGCTGTGACTAATGGAGAGGAAAGTATTCTTGTACTAAAACCCGGCATACACAAACGGACTTCCGTTTATAAAGGAACTTTATAAAGGGCTAATGTTGAAGTATGCAGAAATCTGATTTAAGGGGGATTGATATATCTACATATATATATATTTATTTATATTTTTATTTATTTATATCTTTATTTATTCATATATATATATATTTTTATTCATATATATATGAATACAAATTACAGAGAATCATGCTGGCTTCTACTATTGTATTTTTGTGAAGGAATAAATATTTATTACAATAATTTTTATATTTTAGCACTGAAGCTGATGTATATGCTAGTAGCTTTCGAAGAAGAACTCATTTTATGGATTCGTGTCTTCGCGACTATCATCTTATGTTGAAAGAAGCAGACGCTGAAATGGAGAAGGCAATTGAACAAATGCCACTCAGCAAATGGGAGTGAGTTTTTTTATTTTCATTACATAATTTTGTGAAATGTTTTGAATTGGAATACCCTTTGAACTTATATTAAACTAGCGTGCTGCTCGGACTTGCTTCTTGCATTTCACGCTCGCATGTGCTTATAATTATTCAAATCAAAATAGTTGACAATCATTTTTTGGGAAGCAACTTACTGAAATGTAATTGCATTATAATTTAAAGGAGGACGCCGACGAATGTGTAGAAAATAAATAAACCTAGATAAACGTACAAAATTTTTTTATTCTTTAGAGCTGATCAAAATATTAATATTGGAATAAAATTTAATCGGAGGAAATGCGCCGAAATATAAAAAAAATTCAAGTCAATTTTGTTAAAATGAGTGAAAAACTCAAGATTTCATCCAACATCTAGTATTAAAAATTAGAAAAAATCACTTTTTTTATATTTTCCACTTCATAGAGAAGACATTTTTTATTTAAATATTTCAGAGTTTAAGGATTCTTTGTGCTGAAGTCGATTTTATAGGATTCATTCCAAGTTTGACCATGGGCCGCTACCGGCGTCCTCCTTTATCACGCTCTTTCATACTTCATATACATATATACTTTCCGAATACCGCCGTGTGTAAATTCCCAGAAAATCGTTGCATAGTTTTATTTCGGGTAAATATATGTTTCATGTATTTATGTCAATATAAATATTAACAAAATATCAACACATATCATACACATTTGTGATGATTTAACACTATAATTTATTTTTAGGCAGTGGTGTAAATGGGAAAATATCAATCCTCTATTCTTGACATTTTCTGAATGGAGTTGGGAAATACCATACCTAAGAGAACCTGATCCGCTTTTTAAATTTTATGTGGCATGCTCAGCACTTGTTCTACTTTTTATAGGACTCATTTTTCTATTACCTCTTGTTACGAAGAATCAACGAAGGTAAATTAGTTTTAAAAATGTTTAAAATGCGGCTGTATTGTGAAAGGTAGAAAAATGATGTTAAAATATTTATAATTAATATTGAAAACCAAAAAGTGTTTTTTACAATTGCAAAAAATTCTGTATTAATTTTTAAATTTTTTGAAAATAACTACTGGGATGGGTATCACCTAAACTTTTAATCTTTTAATTTTATTTCAAGTTACATTTCATTGACTTCTGCCGAAACACCTCTTTAGCTTTAGTAATACGAAAAAAACACAGGGACTGCATTCTTCAGAGGTAAAATACACTAGACACAAACTTGCTGTACCTACATTCTTTTTTCGTGCGCCGATCTGGGTGAGTGTTCGCTCCCCGGTCTGCTTTATTAAGAGGGCGCTCCGGGGAAACCTCGACCGCGGTCCCTGATGAACGCGCATCTTGGACATGGGTACAGAACCGTGATTGGACGATGAATGGCACGGATATGCGATCCACTATGGCTTCTTCTTTTAGGAGCCCAAATATGAAGGAAACTTCTACTTGACCAATGACAATCATTGATGAATTTGCAGCCGCGAGATTCGTATTAATAGTTATTCGAGTGAAGGATGTCCTCTTTGGTAAGTAATCTGCTTTAATAATGTTTTTAGTAGCCGCGGTGTCGAGGACGGCTGACAATGTTTCTTCTCCCAGATTTATTTGGATCTTTGGGAGGGCGCATGTCGGGTTAACAACGTTGCTTATCTCCGGCTGTTGGGGTTATTAGCGGAGACCACCGGAGTATCTGTCGCCTCCCTACAGTTTTCCGGTTGTTCGCTCTTTTCCTTTAAAACATCACAGTCTCGATGGAAATGCCGCCCTGGACAGTACCAAAATTTTGGAGGGTCATTTTGCTCAGGTTTCCTTTGCGAGGTCTTAAGTTTCTCCTCAGGTAGATCCTTCTTTGTTTTAGTTTTTGGATGACTGATCCTCCTCATTTATTTCCGCTTCTATGGCTTTCCCTAATAGCTCTTAAAATTGGCGAACTGATACGTTCGCATTGATTTCCGTAAGGACGGAATCATTAGGTTAATAAGGGTTGATACTTTAGCTGCTTCGGATTCAGTAGGCCGTACCTTATATGCCGGTGGAACAGCATATATTTTTGCTGTAGGAACGACCCTACAGGCTCCTTCTCCCCTTGCTTCTTCTCATAAAGCTGGGCTACGAGGATGCTTTTTATGGCTTCGCTATCAAACCGATTCCGTATTAGCTCCTGAAAACGCGGCCAGTCTACCCCCATCGTACGGTAGCACTGCCACCTTTTCTCAGTTTCGCCCTTGATTCACTTCTCGACTGCCTTGACTCTCTGTCTCTCAGGGAGGTTAAAGGCGTCGCTGTACTCTGTGCATCGTTGTAGGTATGCCCCCGGGTCTTCATGCTCTCTTTCATGGAATTCAGGTAGGGAGGGGCGGTGTCCAAGGAGAGCTGGGTGCTTCTCCTCTCCCAGAAGTGATTTCCCCTCGCTTTCTCTGACGAGGCTGCTACTGCGGGAATTTGTCAGCCGTGGTGAATGCGTTAACTCTATCAGTCCGTCTGAGGTTCGACTCGGCTTATTTTATACTGAGTCCCACGTTGGGCGCATAAGCGGTCGAAGAGGTGCAGTGTGGCTCAGCGATTAAGGCGAAACCGACGTAGGCAGGGGCGGTCACGGCCTTCTCGAAGGTTTGTCACCCCCACCCTCTTCGAATCTTTGGAGACTGTCTCCTCGGAAGAGTTTAGTCGGCCTCAGTGGCCAGACTTATAACCTTCCCGGAGTTACGTCAGCTCTCCAGCCCCAGCTTTAGCGACGGCGAGTACCCCGCGGTACAGGTGCGCAGTGCCGTGGTGGTGAAGCCATTAGTGGCTCCACCAGAGCGCCTCCCCCCCCACCAGTCCGGAAAGGACGCCTCCCCGTTTCAGGCTACCTTAAGCTTGCTTAAGGTCCCACAATCGGCCCTTTTCAGGGCCACCTAAATCAATACAAATATAAGCTTCCCTCCTCACTCTCCCATCCCACAGATAGCTGAGGAAAGTAACAAATTCTAATCTCGGCGCTCAATGGCGATAGCTCCACACTTAACAAACTGTAATGTCGGTATATAGAACCATATATCACATGTCCTTAAAATGTATATTTAGGGAACTCTGATTGGGATCGGCTCAATTGGCTCGATCGGTCATTGATTGAATCTCGAAAATGACTGCTTGATGTCTCTTTCTGTATTAGGCAAAATATTTCGATTCCTGCCGATAATTCAGAGAGGTGGTAAGAACCCAACCCATATGTCCGTGTCAAGGTCTGTCAGGCGACGATAGGTCAGCGCGTACAGTAATCAACCACGCCTGTCACGCGAAAAAGATTGTAGTGTAAGTATAGGTATAAGTTTGTTTGAACTCTGGAGAATTCAGTCACTGTGCTTTAGCATATTGTTAAACTTAAACAGGCATATTGGCCGATATCGAAGGAATGTAATGTGAAATAAACTTGGTAAATTAGAATAAATGTATCAGGACATAATAAAGTCATTCGAACCTGGTGCCTATTGTTAGAATCAGGTCAATTGAATTCATATTAATATCGTTGATGAATCGTGGTAATAAAAATATAAGATATCAAGCTATCACGCGCCGCTGGCAAGTATTACACTAAAATTGTTTGTTTTAAGCCTTAGATAATAAGTATCGTTAGAATTAGGCCAATAGTACATGTTAATATTATTGATGCACCGTGATAATAAAAATGGCTTTAGTTTTTCCAAAAGCACTAATATAAAAAGAGCTACTAAAGTGTAGCAGTTTCTTCAATCACAATGCATAGGATAAATTACTAAATACCTTGACTTATTGCTTGAATTTACTTTCAGTAATTGTTATTTTACCGATTCATCAATAGCGAGTTATGCAATAGCTCTAGTCTTTATCATATGTTTAATCCCAGCTACATGGACTCAATTTTTATGGACTCGCTACAAAGAATTATACGATGAGAGTGAAAACTGTATTCAACAACAACCAAGTACTAGTATACTCAACTTTTTTTACAAGACTAGTGTCCAGGTATTTATTACAACTAAATCAATATTTGTACATATATTGAAATATTGTATTTTTGTGAAAGGTTGTTTGGAACGAGATTATTAGAATAGCTCTCTACGTTGCAATAATCGCTATGATAGCTACGACTGCGGTTTTTAATTCATTGGTAAAATATTACAATTACATTGAAAAAAATTATGATAGTATAATAAAAGACAGTTTAAACAGTATAAATATTATAATTTTAGTTAGTCTGCAAAAGTCACCAATCAAACCAAGAAAATATTACATCAAGTACGACGGAAATAGAAATGGCGAGGAAAAAATGCGATTACACACCATGGGTAAGATTTTTATTTTGACAACTCCAATGTAGTATTAATATATATATTATTGGTCTTCCGTCGCATAGAAATTTTTGTGTTCGATTTAGAAATTGGTAATTAAATAAATAATTAATTATTATAGGTACATAAAATTAAAATAGTTCTGTTTGTAAGTAAGCTATTTGTATCTATTTTAAACCACTGAATCTGAATTTGATCATAAAATTGGTTCATCACGTCACTTTTGAGATATCGTATGTTACAATAATTCCAAAATATCTTAAATTACGTAGCTAAATTTTTTTAAATTATTTTAATGAGCGGTATTCTATACTTTTCGTCGACGTGGTATAAATCTATTTTAAAAGGCTCACCATAAGGATTGTTTTTCTCGAATATATGAAAATTTAAATTTTAAGAATGTATTTCAAGAGCAAATATGTTAAACAGTTATGGTTTCTAATATTTATGATCTTTAAATTGGCTCATTCAGAAGGAACCGGGTTCACGCCCAAACCTCAGCTGACCGCGGCGCGATACAAGCACCTCTTTGAATTATTATATGTGTTTTGTTTACAAAACAAATACACCGTAGACCTGCGTTGCTGATTATGGGGGCACGAATATAGTGACGTTAATAATAAAAAATAGTTACGCAGTAAAAAGTTTTATACGGAGAAAATTACATTACTGGACAAGTAATGCACAATTATTTATATTCTTACGGTGTTTTTAATGATACATTTATAGGAATAATTTGATAGAATGAATAAGGAGGATTGAAATTATTTCTATACCTGTGTGGTTTCTACTAAAAAGTGATTTTATGCGACAACTTAGCGTATGCATGCTGTAAAGTTTCCGTGAATATTTTGTTAAAAATAATGGTTTTTAATTTAGCAACTGACAGATTGCTGTGCTCTGGTGATATTCACGACCTTCTTATTTCTAAGAATTCATTTCCTTCTGAAGCTTTGCACTGGAATGTCGATAGCAGCTTTTTATGCATGGAATGTTTGGGATCATCAATCTTTCTGGTTCCAGGTGCTTATTATGCAATAATAGTTTGCTCTATTTCTATTGTTATAATAATTTCTAAGGCTTCTGTAAATACATATGTTTCTAGTGTGAATCGGAAACATGGAATCCTTATCTTAAAATACAATTAGTACATACTTTACCGGTGGTATACTTGACGTTCTCCTTACATCTAATTGATCGACAGGTAACCTGAAAATTTTTCACAAATATGAGTGCCATTGTATTTATTAAATAAATTTGATCATGCAGGCAGAATACCTTAATAGACTTGATTATCAGTGGAAACGGCAGTTGACTAAAGAGCAAGACGAAGCTTTTCATACAAGAAATGCAAATAAATTGCTTTTGAGAAATATTCTTCCAGAGCATGTTGGTAAATATTTCATTTCAATCTATTACTTGGATTAATTGAATTCAAAATTAAATACGTAATCTGATTTCAAATTTTGATAAAACACAAGTGCCCGGCGAAGTCGGCCACGAGTGATGTTCGGACGCTGTACGAATGTAAAAATCGTACACACGTGTTGTATACGATGTTTTTCGACATAGTATGCGTAATAATTTAATTTTATGCATGCTGTGCCAAAAACCCTTATGAATAAATCCTGCAGGAATTCGTGCTAGATTTAAGCCCTGCAGGAATTCCTTCTAGATTTAAGCCCTGTAGGAATTCCTGCAGGAAATCCTGCAGGAAAATTTAAAAAATCGCCCAGAACAAGATTTAAATATTTTGATATACCAATGGCGTCTTAAACTGCTAATTATGTTACTAAATTCAAAATTGTGATTCCAAAAGAACGAGCCCTATCAGCAGCAACACATTGCTTGAGGTTAGTATTTATATCAAGCCGTACAATTTTGCGATTCCAGCTGATGAACCCAAAATAACCAATTAAACAGATGCGCATCCTGGATGCTGACTTGTTTAAGGCACAGTGATAATTTTTAATAATTTTTACAGTGGGTAACTAATTAGACTATTTAGTAAAAGCCGACTAAATTACTGAAAAAATATTAAAGTGCTGTTTCATGTGACCGGTTTTGTGCCAATTCATATGCACATAATATTGAAGAGTATCAAAATTATAAATGTTATCACTACATTTAAGGAGAGCATTATTTATATTTTTATAAAGAATAATTATTTCATAAACAAATGTAGGGCTTATATACTGATATTCACGGAAAAAATTTGTTGCAAATTCCTTGATTTCTACGATTCGCTGCAACGTTTCGAGGGCTCAAGGTAGCTCTTCAAAAAATCTGAAGTCAACTGAGCGACTTAAGTAAAATATTTTTAAAATCGTGTAAATATGATTTTTAAGTTCTTATTAGATTAAATTAAGAAGTTTAAGAGCAATTAGAGCATGTTTTTGTAAACTGTAGTATTTATTTTTAGTTTTACGTTTGACGAACATGTGCTGATTAGACGAAGTGCACCTGTATTCGGGATTTGCATAATTCAAAACTTTTTTTAATTAATACAAATTATTCACTTTACGGACGGTAAAATGTAGGGAGGGAAAACCGATCTGCAGTACCGACTGGTAAGAAAAAAAAATTTTTATACATATTTCTACTTTCTTATTTCATAGAATAAGCTGAATAATTGTCAGTAAAATTAAAAATATGGTAAATAATAGAGCTCTGATAGAGAAAATACTACGAAGCGTCAGCAACTATATATGTACAGACTCCCCTTAAATGTAGTGATAACACTTATAATTTTGATACTCTTCAATATTATGTGCATATGAATTGAAACCGGTCACGTGAAACAGCACTTTAATATTTTTTCAGTAAATTAGTCGGCTTTTACTAAATAGTGCAAATATCAAGTGTGATGATCAGTCTTTATTGAAACATGGATAGATGACTGTCATCAGTGTTCTAACACCCGCTGTAAAAATTATTAAAAATTATCACTGCGTATTTAACCGTGCCTTAAACAAGCCAGCATCCACGATGCGCAACTGTTTAATTGGTTATTTTGGGTTCATCAGCTGGAATCGTAAAATTATACGGCTTCATATAAATACTAATTTCAAGCAATATATTGCTGCTGATAGAGCTCGTTCTTTTGGAATCACAATTTTGAATTTAGTAACATAATTAGCAGTCTAAGACGCTATTGGCATATCAAAATATTTAAATCTTTTTCTGGGAAATTTTTAAAATTTTCCTGCAGGAATTCCTACAGGGTTTAAATCTAGCAGGAATTCATGCAGGATTCAATTCCTACAGGGCTTAAATCTATCAGAAATTCCTACAGGATTTCCTACAGGATTTAAATCCGGCAGGAATTCCTACAGGGCTTAAATCTATGAGAAATTCCTGCAGGATTTAAATCCTGCAGGAAATCCTGTAGGAATTTCTCATAGATTTAAGCCCTGTAGGAATTCCTGCAGGATTTAAATCCTGTAGGAAATCCTGTAGGAATTTCTGATAGGATTTAAATCCTGCAGGATTGCCTGCAGGACTTCCTGCAGGATTTTTTCATAAGGGAATTCTATTAATATTTGGCATTTTATAACAAATGTGCTTGCTATATACTTCCCCCAGATAATGTTCGGTTTTGCCTCCTTTAGAAGAATTTGACTATTTTTGCATATATATCGTCTCATTGTTTATCACTTTGTGCCAATGAAGGTCTGTATCTTCCTGGCAAATTCACCAGCCAATATACCGGACGAGACATATTTAATATCTTGTAATTTGTTTGATAATAATATTTTTTACATCAATCATTTATATAAATTCAGTTACAAAGCATCTTTGAAAATAGTTCTTCTATAGAGTGAAGATACTACTTTCTATACTTACGTCACAATTTTTACTTCGATTTTTTCATAAATTGCGAAATTCTAAGAACCAGGTATCTTTATCGTTTTTCGATCTGACAAATAGTTTCCGAGTTATTAATTATTAAAAGTTTGTAAGATGAGTCAATCAGCGGGCAACTACATCGGGCTACATCTGTAGCAGCGGGCAACGAAATCCTTTCACCCTTTATATATTAGAAAATTACCTTAAAAATAAAGTTAGTCAGTATTATGAACATAATGATTGAAGTTAAAATGAAAAATTCGTGTAACAGGTGTTAAAACTCATGAAATCCAATAAAAAGACGTAGTGAAGTGAGATTAGGGTAAGTGTGTCAGTTATCGTGCCCATTAAGGGCCATGCTCCAAGTTTTCGGTGAATTTAATAATTTTTAAAGAATTTTTGTATTTGGAAGGTTATTTATAGTATACTTTGATGCCTTTACTACTAGTAGGAATTTTTTCAGCAATTACATAATATAAAATAATATAAAATTTTAATCAAAACTGAGAATGAACATTTGAGTTAGTTATCGTGCTCTCTCAGACACGGAAAATTAGTTACTGTGTGTCAGTTATCAAGCAGGCGTTTAGTTATCGTGTGCTGATTATCGTACGCGAATTAGTTACCGTGTGTCAATTATCAAACGGGCGTTTAGCCATCGTGTGCTGATTATCGTACGCGCGCTCACTTAAATCATACTTACTCTACTGCATACGAATACAATAAGCCCGTGTATAACTAATAATAAATTAAATAAATAAGATAAATAGTATTTATT